>JAQGAF010006030.1:0-10955 GCA_034687865.1 Kryphioiulus occultus | reverse complement strand
TGTCACCTGGACATGGTGACAAAACAGTGCAACGATCGAAAGGGAACAAATCAACAAGAAACTTTATTTTGGTTGCAATATTGCCAAATCAAGGGTTGAACTCAGGAGTTGAAAAACTTTCTTAATGAGTTGCCCTCAAAAAAGGGCATGTACACCAAAATGAAGATGCTTCAGGCTGAAGCAGCTTAACCTTGTGGCTTTCTGACCTGCACTACTTAAGCTAAAGAAAAAGCACACCTGAAGCAACCAGGTCATCAGCACTGCCAACTCGACCTACTGCCCATCAATGGACATTGAGGGGCAAGAAGAAACTTTCAGCCAAAAGGTACCAAAGGGCTTAACTTGGTGCCAGACTGGCAAGGAATTACCTGGTCCTAAAGAAGACCTGACGTTCATCAGGTCACAGGGTCAACTGATTGACCTGGATGAAAATATAAAAAGGAAAAACTTTTTGACTCTCGAGCTCACTCTGGTTGGGAACTCTGCTGCTGGTGGATGCTGTCAGCAACCAGGCCTCGGACTTGCTGATTTTGGGGTTTTCGTACTGGACTCCAATCCTGAAGACTGTAAATATGAAATTTAACATCTTGTTTTAAAGCAATGTATTCTGTTCAAGACTAGGTATTTGCATGCTTTCGTTTAGCTGGACAGGGCGCTCACTAGGAGCACATGAGTCCCTATTGAGGGATGTTTTAGGGGTCAGCAGGCCCGATCTGCTATTAAGCAGAATAGGATGTTTTTGCTTGCATTTCAGAATTTAGCTAGGTTGGAAGTACTCTAATAAAAGCATTGAATTCCGAATTTGTACCTTCCTGTCTCTGGCAATTTATTTCCCCAAGTCCTTATGATGAACCTGGCCACTCGAAACGGCCAGCAACATTTAGGGGGCGGACTGGACTTAGGTCCAGTAAACCTAAATTAAAATAAAAACTCCCGTCCACAAATGGCGCTGCGAACAGGATCTTCCTTTGAAGTTTCATTCAATTAATTAAATTTCGAAAAAGATTGGCTTTTAAATTCAAAAAACTAGCTTTAATTTCGGAAAAAATTTGTATTATTTTCGAAAGTCTTGCTATAAATTCGGAAAATTTGCACTGAATTTGGAAAAATCGCCTTTATATTCCAAAAAACTAGTCATAATTTCTAAAACATTGTTCGAAATTCGGAAATTCGTTTAGGTTGGACAAATTGGGATTAATGCTTTTGTTTGTACTTCAAGAAGAGTGATTTTTCGGAAAAATGCCCTCAACTGGAGGAGCAGGCCCTTCTGGTGGGACGATTCCCCCCATTATCATGCCTGGTGATGATATGGCGTCCTCCCCCATGTCCTATGCTACCATTGTGCAGAAATTTACTGGAGATGATGGTCTTAAAATTGATAATTTTTTGGACTCGTTTGAATCAGCACGAAAATTCGCCAAATGGCCTGACGAATTAGCCATAGCTATCTTAAAAAACAAGATACAGGGTGCAGCAGCAGCGTTTTGGCAAAATTGTCCCGAATTCAAGAAAGGCAGCTCATATAAGGACGTGAAGACAGCCCTTTTGGAATTTTTTAAACCCACACAACCTTTGGCTCTCCAAATTTTTGCTTTTAGCAACCAAAAGCAAGGTGCCAATGAGAAGGTTAAGGCCTTTGCCAATCGCCTGCAGAGGAAGGCACACGAATTGTATGGGGATGTTCCCACGGAGAGAGAAAAACACCATATTTTGGCGCAATTTCATGCGGGATTACTCCCAAAATACGCGGACTACGTCATTAAGATGAATTCCACTGATTTAGTTGAAGCCATTAAACAGGCCGAGCTGATTGAATTCAGTGCCCCTCTTCTAGATAAGGGAACCAAAGCTAGCTTATTAACGTCCAAACAAAATGAAGAAACTGCAGCTTTAATAGCTATTGCAGACAAATTTACAAATCTAGAAAAGGGATTTGAAAAGATGCAAAAACAAATTGCACTGCTTAGTGCCTCGGACAAAATCCCTCCTGATCAACCCTCGAAGAAGACCCAACCACGCATTTTGGCTCCTTTAAACCATCAGGACCCCAGGGAAGAATTACAAAATAGCCCTCAACCTAATGTAACATCAATTGGACAGCTAGAACTGCAGACCCCTACTGTCAGCAACATTCAATGCCAAATTTGTGGTAGGATGGGGCATGGAGCGGCGGTGTGTTATAGAAGGGCTCCAGAACCCCTCAAGTATATGCAACCAAATGGCCCTCCTGCATGTCAGAGGCCTTGGGTCCCAAACCCGCAAGCTGGACTTTATCCAGGGAACCCCAGATCTCCATTTTATGGTGTTTCTCGCCCTACCCAAGGTCCCCCCATGTTTCAACTTGGGCCCCAGCCCAATCGTTACAATGCCCCTGCAAGGTATGATAATATCTCGTATGGCCCCGGTTGGCAGTCCGGACCACGTCCACTTAACCCGAACCAGTCAGGTGGCGACCAACCTAGACCTGTCGGCCAATTTCGAGCAATTACCCAAGCAATTCACCCACAGAATTCTCAACGTAATGGTCCTGTTTCAAATTTCCTTTGCTACAATTGCGGAAAACCTGGACATTTTTCTCGGGATTGCAGAAGTCCACGTTATTCGACCCAAAAGTTTTATTTAAACTAGGCCGGCAATCGAGCACTGTCCCTCAATCTCGAGGAGCCGAAAAAACAGAAACGGGAACCCCGCTAAAAGAAATCGATATTAGGGAACAGACTGAAGAAATTAATTGTTTCTCCCCGTATTATGTCATCAAAATTCAGGACAAAAATGCGCTCATGGTGTATGACTCTGGTGCAACGGACACTTTGATTTGCCCCGAGTTTTTAAAGAAATTAAAGCAAAGTGATTTAAAAAGGGCAATTCGGCCAGAGCCTATGAATGCTCAAACCATTTCTGGTGAACCCTACATCTTATCAGAACGTATTTCTCTGGAACTTACGATAGGGCAGACCAAGGTCAGGGCTACCATGTTTGTCAGTCCCATCCCTCTGCCAGATGAATGCGATGTCTTGTTCGGGCAAGATTTTATCCATATCTTGAATTTAAATTTGGATGCAGATTCTAAGAAAATTAAATCCAATAAACATCCAATTTCTATTCCCCCAAAAAATCAAACAGTCTACTCTCGCAAGGCTTGTTCTTTCGGACTCTCGGTCAAAAGGCCAGATCAATTCGAAAATCTGGGCGTTTATCCAGCTGAAGGCATGACAGTTCAAGAAAATGAACATAGCATTCAGGTGAAGGAGAGGCTTCAACTTAGCCATATTAGCACTACGGTTAGAGAAAAACTTAACAATTTACTGACAGAAAACGATGAAGTCTTTGCTCTGTCCACTAATGAATTGACTCCCACCCAAATTATAACGCACAAAATTGATTTGATAGATGACACCCCCGTGTATAGACGTCCGTATAACGTGCCCCGGGCACACGAAGAAAAAATGCAAGAGCAGATTAATGGGTTATTAGAGGCGGGAATAATAAAGCCATCATCCAGCCCGTATTCCAGCCCTTGTTTATTGGTGATGTCAGAAAATAAATCCCCCCGATTGGTAATCGACTATCGTGCCCTAAATGAAAAAACCTTAGGGGATCGCTACCCACTACCAAACATTGAAAGACTGTTAGAACGAGTTGGAAATGCCAGAGTATTCTCTGTCATGGATTTTTCTAGTTCTTTCTACCAAGTCCCAGTGCAGGTGGAAGACCAATATAAGACTGCATTCTCCACCCCGAATGGCCATTATGAGTTTACTCGTTCCCCTATGGGCCTCAAAACGTCACCCAACAACTTCCAAAGGATTGTTGACATTGCCCTGGATGGATTAATTGGGAAGATTTGCACGGTCTTTATAGACGATCTATTAATATTCAGCAACAGCCTGGAAGAACATTTGGCTCATCTTAAATTGATTTTGGAACGATTAAAGAAGGCAGGTCTTAAAGTTAAACCTGAAAAGTGTCAATTTTTTCAAAAAGAAGTTGCCTATTTAGGACATTTAATTTCTGAAGGCAGAATTCGTCCCCAACAGAATAAGACTGAAGCTGTGCAAAATTTCCCTCGTCCAACCACTGTCAAGGAAATTCAATCATTTTTGGGATTAGCTAACTATTATCGCCGCCACATAAAACAATTCTCGGAACTTGCTTGTCCTTTGAGTAACTTAACCAAAAAGGATGTTAAATTTAATTGGAATGAACAATGTGAGCGAAATTTCCAAGCCCTAAAAAACAGCCTCACTTGCCAACCTGTATTGCAGTTGGCAGATTGGAAAAAACGATTTTTTCTGACCACTGACGCAAGTGATTATGCATTGGGTGCCGTTTTGGAGCAGGAATACGATGGTCAACGACTACCAGTAGCATACGCGAGTAGGAAATTGAAGCCTTCTGAAACCAGGTATTCCACTACGCAAAAGGAAGCCCTGGCTTGCGTTTTCGGTGTTGAGCACTTCCAGTACTATCTAATGGGGAATAAATTTACCCTTATTACTGACCACGCTCCACTAAGGTATATGATGACGACCCGTCATCATAATGCTATGATCTCGCGCTGGGCCCTTAAACTTCAGACTTATGACTTTGAAGTGATTTATCGACCAGGAATAAAAAACCGAGCGGATGCCTTGTCTAGAAATGTAGGGAAAAGTGAAGAAATTGAGGAAAACGAGATGCCAAAACCTTTTAAAATAGGAAATCTCGAAGAAGTCAATGGCGAGCTTCAAGTTAAACGGATTTTTGCCACAAACCGCGCACCACCCAATAAGTCTCACTATCCTATTTTAAATTGCAAACGAGATGAACCCGTACCTGAGTTTTTGAATCTAAATTTAATTCGGGAACACCAGCACCAGGATCCGAAATTGTCAAACATTTTACTACAATTAGAACAACTCTCAGGAGATCTTTTCAGTAAACTTTTGACCCAAGGATATTTCGTGGACGTAAACCGCACATTGTACAAACGGGTAAAATCAACTCGTCCTGGCCGTTCGGACGAATGGCAAAAGTTGATCTTGTTGCCAGAAATTTTGAAAGAACACGTTTTATTTCACGCCCACGATTCCAAAACGTCGGGTCACATGGGCGTAGAAAAAACTTTAGACCGGATTAGACAGTCTTATTTTTGGGAAGGCATGTTTACAGATGTTGAGAATTACTGCAGGTCTTGCATTTCGTGCAATGAAAAATGCAAACCTAGCCAAAAAGCCCCTGTTCAACCCATGCCACCTGTGCAACGCCCATTTGAACGTCTTGCACTTGATGTTTTGGGTCCCCTACCTACTACTCTTCGGGGAAACAAATATATCGCAGTCTTCACCGATTATCTAACAAAAAACGTAGAGGCTTTCTCTCTCCCTGACCAAAAGGCTGAGAGTATTGCCCACATTTTCTTAAATGAGGTAATTTCTCGTCACGGTCTCTGCGAGTCCTTGCTTACGGATCGGGGAAGCAACTTTACGTCCGCACTTTTTCAAGAACTCTGCAAAATATTAGGCGTTAAAAAGTTATTTACGACTGCCTACCATCCCCAGAGTGATGGTCAGGTAGAAAGGTTCAACGGTACGATTGCTAAGATGCTTTCTCACTACGTAAACAAGAGACAAACGGACTGGGATGAGCAATTGCCCTTGCTTTTGCTGGCGTATCGAACTGCCCTACACAATTCCACAAAGGAAACTCCTTTCTTTTTGACTTACGGACGCGACGCGATTTTACCCATTTCCTTGATTGAATCTCCCAGACTACCATTGTACGAGGATAATTTCAAGGAAGTATTAACGCGTCGGATGCAGTTAGCGTTTGAAACTGCCACAGAGACACTCGGGTTACAATTAAGCAAATATCGAGTAAATAAAAACAAAAATTCCAAGGATAAGGCCATCAGTGAAGGCGACTTGGTGTTCTTATACACTCCTCAGGTCCACGGTGGGAAAACAAAGAAATTAAGTAGACTAAGTTCAGGTCCCTATCGAGTGATTAGGAAAACTAGCCCTGTCAACTACGAAATTCAACATTCCCTTAGACCCAAAGATGTGCAAAGAGTGCATGTAAACCGTTTGCGACCTTACCTCACCCGGAAGCCTTTTCTTCATCAGGATCAGGTAGCTCCCCTCAAGAATGAGAAAAGCAGCCAAGCCCCTGCTCAAAACAGTCCTGCTATGGAAGAAGTACCAATGCAGAAACATAACGAAAACCACAGAAATCGATCAAGGGAAAATGTTTCCGATGACGAGATTTATCAAGGTGATTTTGAGGACGATCCATATCCTGCTCCAATGCAGCGAAGGAGTTCTCAAACTCGTGTAGAGGCCGCTCCTCAAACCGAAATTGTCGAGTTCCCCGAACAAAATTTTGACACTCTAACATTTACCAACTCGCGTTTCGAAAATCCTGAGTCTCCTGAACAGCTTTCAGAACAGATAGCTCAAGCTGCTCCAGGTCCATCTCACTCTGGCCAGCAACAACTGGTTATGAATGAAAACGATTCAGGGAATATGAGTCCCTTGGAAAGAAGGTCCAGATATGCCTTTAGACCAAGGAAGGTCACAAATTATTCGGATTTAATTAGAGGCCGAAAGGATTATTTTTGGGAAGAATTGCCATCTGGGTTAGGAAACTATCAGAACTTGCAGGAATTACCTAAAAGAGGTAGAGGGCGACCGAGAAAGAATCCCTTACCTGAAACTTTCCGAAATCAACTTGACTTTAAAAGCAGGTCGGATCACCTGAACGAGATTCGGGATATTTTAGCTCAAATTGATAATGTAAATTTAAATCCTCAAAATTCAAATGCTGCAGAGGAGGATTTATACTGGGACACAGTTTCTCATGTTGGAACTGAAAATGAAACCAATTTGGATCCCTTCGAGATTACCGAACCTCAGGAAATATGCCCAGAAATCGAAGCAGATTTAGAATCCTTAAATGAGGAAAGCGAGATTCTTTTGGAAGAAATAGCTCCCCCGACGGAAGGAGAGAATCCGCCTATTTCTGTAGCTTCGGGTGACATAGAAAAGATGGAAACTGAAAGGGTAGACGAGTCGGCCGTTCACACTGATTCCCAAATTCTCGAATCTAGGGATGCTCAAAATTTCTCAGAAGAAATTTCCCTCGGTGAACCGACAGGAATCAATCATCCCGAACCAGCACATTCCCCTGAATTAAATTGGGAGGATCGTATCCTCGACAAAATTTCCAGTTTTTTCCCACCCGGAAACTAATAAAACCTTTCTCTATTCCAGACAAATTATGGAAATTTTCCTCATTTTCGTCCTCCTTGCAATAGGTTGCATTGGTAGCGCCGAACATCAACAAGATGGTTATGTCTATTGGTGTAAATGGCATGACACAAAGTACCACTGTCATACTTCCACTACTTCTCGGTTTGAGAAAATGTATCCCTTCCTGAAATTGCCAGATGATGCTTGTTTAGACCGGGAGGTGAAGTGTGATTTTTGCCTTATTGGCATGGAAACCAAATATTTACTTCCTGACAATCGAACCCTGTCGTTTGCTCCCCACGCTGTAGCTATCTCACAGGTCTCCCCATCTGGAAGGGATTTCTTATATATATGTAACAGCAGTTCAACCGGTAGAAGCTGCGAATGTAATTCCCCAAATAATTGCACGGGTAATGAGGAATATTGCCTCGCTAATTTTTGTGAAAGTGGCAGCGATTGTTTTTGTTATGCCCAACGCGCCACCACAAAAGTTTCCACAAAAATTAACGGCCATTCTTATGAAAATCTTTTGCAAATTTCGTATAATTTTTGTTCTTTCAAATTAAAACAAGGAAATGGTGGTACCCACCTTCGTCACATAAGATCTTTGAAAACCTTGGAAGTAGGCGCCATCTCCGATGAGACGAGATTTGATGACTATTCCGAACCTATCTTTAGCTTTCACAACCCCATCCTAACAGTAAAAGAAACAGGTTTGTTAATTTTGAGAAAAGATGGGATTGAATTCACGCATAAAATTTACGGACAACCCCATTCGCTAGATGTACCTGATGAGCTCCTGATACACAAGGGTACTTTAATGTGTGTTTTGGTGACGGAAAAAGGGCAGATGCATGAGGGGAAATTTAACATTTTTGAGGGAAAATATTGTCCCACCTTGCAGTGTTTGTTTTGTGTACAAATCTTTCGTTTTATTCATTGTTTGCCCGATAATTTGCAATATGCCTTATATGTACTTTTTCTAACCATTACTGGAGTTGCCATTGTTTATGTAAAATTCCTGTTACGAACTGTCTACAATTCAGTCAGAGGAGTGTTATTAAGTTTCGCTTGCGTTTATTTCTTCTGCAGAGGCACTTTAAGATTATCTCTAATTATGGGAGCTTTTCTTGGGAATAAAATAGGGATCGTAACAAACTCTGTCAAAAATCAGTTGATGGCTATACAAAGGCAGCCAATACGCCCTTTAAATCCCCTTACAATTGCCATAATAATCGGAATAATTTTAGTTGGTGCAGGTGCCGAAACTCCCCCAAATAACTGCAACACTTTCGCAGTGATGAGTTCCGAGATTGAGCAATGCATAAGTTCTAATTCCGGACGAACATGCACGCTCAATACCATTTTGGAACTAACATTAAATAATATAGGCTTTGGTTCTTGCGTTACACTAACCGACAAGGAGGGAAACGCTCTTTTTGATATACAAGTAGAGTTTCACTCTCTTAAATGTTATTGGACAGCACAACGGATGTATTTTACTTTCCCTGTATTAATGAGGCAATTATCCTTCGTGGCATGCCCCCAAAATGCTCAGTGCGGTTGGGGTGAGCACTGCCGAAAGGGAACAAATTTTCCCGGCCAAACCAGAGAATCCCTTTTCTACCCAGGTATTTCAGGATGTATCCCTGGAGACTCTGGTAGTTCCTCCTGCTATATAATAGACAGCCAACCTTGTTTGTTTTATCGATGGTGGCTCATTCCAGAATTTTCCAATGCCTACGAAGTAAAACAATTGCTGGGATATAATTGCCGACCGGTGCTAAAAATTCAAATTAATGGAAACAACACCCTTTTTGCAACTACTAGTGACCAGACAATCAATTTTAGTAACGAGATCAGCATTTCCGTGGATGGTGCGTACGACCAGCCCAAGGAAATGTTAACCAAAAAATTAATTCAAAAAGTAAACGATCCCAAAATTGCATTTCTTGATGACGTTGCACACATAGGAAGGCCTAGACAAGGGGAAATTGGAGACGTCCAATCTTCCTCTGCCTATACGTATTCCTTTGTGTTTGACGAAGAAATGGTGCGTTGCTCTTTTTACGAAGAAAACCTGATTTGTAACCATAAGCATGGATATTTGGAAAAACTACTCAAAGATCATGCAGAAAATAAATTGCCGAAAACTTTCTATCATCAAACTTTTCACATCGGAGATGACGGCAGATTGGTTTCTACAGCAGTCACTAGCAGTGCAATAGTTGTTAAATTACAGATGCAAAATTATCGTTTTAAAGTGAACACGGATTTAGTGTGTCCTAAAATTCAAGAAATTGGAAAACCTACTGGCTGTTATACGTGCTCGACCATGGCAAGCATTGTAATCACAGCAGTTTCAACTTGTTTACCCGGTAAAGTGATTGTAGATCTTGCAGGCACTTTCATGCATACACCTTCAGTATATTTAACTGAGAAGGAAAAAAGTTTCGAAATTCGGTTTAAAGCTGAGCAGAAATGCTATAAAGACCTCATCTGCTTAAAGACAAGGAAAGTAAAATCATGCGAACGCGTGTCTTTTTGTTTGGATGAACCTATAATAAAATTGATTCAATCCAATATCACCGAATCCCACTCTGGTTCCGGCCATTTATCTGGAGGAGGTGAAATAACTTTTTGGAATTCCTTTGCTAAACCATTTGGGTTCTTATCATCATTGTGGGGAAAATTGTTTTTGATATTTGCTGTCCTGTTGGGAAGTTTATTTGTTGTTTCCTGTTTATTGACTGTCATAGCTAAATGTCGTTAAGCTAGGAATTAGAAAATAGAACAAAATTTTGTATGTGCCTTCTGAAATAATGAATTGTCTTGAACTTTGTTAATTATTGTTGTATGTAAAGCTCAAATGTGAAATTGAAATTTTGCAGTGTTTATGATGTAAACGTGAAATGAATTGAATTGGAATTGAGATACCATTGCGAACATGAAATGAATTGAATACAATTGCGAGAAAAATTTACTGATAAAAAGAGCACCAAGTTAAATGCGGAATTCTAAAATGAACTAATAATTTGAAAATAGATTGAAATGAAAGCGAATTGGAATAACCTATTACAGTTTAACTATTGAAATGAACTATCATGAGTAAAGAGTATATCAATTATAAATGCATCCGAATTGCAAAAATCACTTAAATGCAGACATGAATTAAGTCGAAATAACAAACGTTGAGATGAGATGTATTGTTACCGTGCTTTTTATCCGTACATTTAACATTTGACATTGTTTGAACATCCTTTGACATTGAAACCTTTGAATTTGAATTTGACTAACCTAGAATTAGAAGAGTATTATGTACCTGAATTGTGATTGACCTATGGTCAAACATATTTGATACTAACATTTAATCATAATCAGTAAGTGTAGTGTTTTCCACGGAAAATTATAATTGTGGGTGATGGGGAAAAATTTTGTTCAAAACACCGAAATAGTGCTTCAACCAAAAGAACGCAGGCCTGATAACTTCAGTCAAAAAATGCAGGAACCTCCCAGAAGAGAGTAAAGAGAAGTGAGTGCAAACAAGATTCTACCCAGGAGTCATCAAGGGAAGACACCCAATCTAAATTCGTATTCCAAAAGTTTCTTCTAAGAAACTTATCCATACGAATTTTTGAAAGGGTAGACATGTCACCTGGACATGGTGACAAAACAGTGCAACGATCGAAAGGGAACAAATCAACAAGAAACTTTATTTTGGTTGCA
>JAQGAF010006029.1:0-10957 GCA_034687865.1 Kryphioiulus occultus | reverse complement strand
AAACTCACGTCAATTTTTCTTACATTCCCTGACAATTTATCAGACAAATGACTGATTATATGTTGGCTAATCAATTGGCTTATACAAAATGTCTCAATTTCCCTGACGTTTCCTGGTTTTCCTTTACTTTCCAGGTAATGCAGGGAACCCACAAAGAATTCACCACATTATTTCCTTGGTTCCACATTACGAACAGAACAAAAAACGATTATGAAGGCTGAATCAATTAATGATCAACAGCACTAAAAAAATTAATGTGTCAGAATACGAATTGCAGGGATGTAAAAATGAAAGGAAATTCGGGCAACGATTCATTAAATTAAAGAAAGGTTGTCGCTGGTGGCAGTAACACTTTCCGAGAAAACTCGGTTTGCATACTGCTGCTAACAAAAGATATCATGGTCAATGTTTTGTGGTTTGAGCATGAATTGTGTCACGATAACAACGTTAATATTTGACCATAGTCATAAATGTACCAATGGAAAGCCACACGTTTTCTCACTCATTGAATAACACAAATTCTTACCTTTGTTTAATTTTATGCACAATAGGAATTGCAAAGGCCAGGGTCTTCCCACTTCCGGTCACCGCTCTACCAATAACATCACTGGAAAAATACAAAGCTTTTTTAGTTCTAGGCTACATTTCAAAGGCCAAGTCAAAAGTTTTTTACAGTTTAGGAAAATTTGAGAGACGGTCTCAGAGTTTAGATAAACAATCACCTAGCACTTAATTTGTGTAGTTGACCAAAAAATCCGTTCCAGTCACACAACCTGCCATTTTTAAATGGAAAATTACGATGGCGTCATGCAGCGCCACATGTTCCAAAACAATTATTATTTACGATTAAATTTAGTGTACCCCCTTTTCATTATTCAAAGTATGGCTACACACAGAACATTTGAACAACATGTACATGTGATAAAATTCAAGGGCATTTCATATTTTGAAAAACTAAAGGACAAGCACAAACCTTCAAGGGAATTTTCGGATTGTTATGTAAACGTATTTGTAATTATTTGAAAAGGCAAAAAAACTGTCCTGTAGATGCTTACTTTCCCACGAGTGTGTGTCCCAAAGTTTTGGTCTGTATTTCGAAGGGCGTCTTGTAGCCAAGTGCATCCAGAGCTTGGATAAGTGAAGGGTCCAGAGGAAAATCAGCAAAAGTGGAACTGAAAACAACAACAACAACAACAAATTTTAGGTGCGATATAAAACTATGCAATATAAAACTGTTCGATTAAATTGTTCACATAACGTTTTAGAATATTGATTTGATTGTCTCTTTTGTTAAGAACATTGCTTGCAACCAACTTTAATTTCGCAGCAGTCTGTAAGATCAATCTCAAAACAAACGTAGTAGTCAATTTGATCCACGCATAGTTTACTTATTGGTCTCAAGAACTGTTTCAGGGTTCGCCGGAGGTAATTGTCAACTTCCCTGACTTATTCAGACTTTTAACCGTATTTTCCTAGACCACTGTATGCCAATGTAAGGAATGTTTTATTTATTGCCTAATATTCAAAAACAGGAGATAGAGCAAAATTTAGTAAGGAAATCGCAAATTTAGATTATATACTGTATGTACTTTAAATTAACGATTTCATTAGTCATTTCTTCCGTAGGATTGCTTGTTAGCTCTTCATTTTTATTTTAGCAAATAACTAGCCATGAAAAATGTAGGCCTATTATTGGTGAGATGAATCTCCCAGACATTTTCAAAGTAAATCCAATTTCCCTGACAATTTAAGGTTTTTTTTTGTATACCAGAGCGTCAGTATTGAGACACAATAGATGCATGCAACTATACAGCAATCGATATTCTACAGTGCCTATATTTAATTTTGTTAATTTTACCTTTTTTGGCTTATTTATTAGACGTTAGTAGTATGGCACATATAAGAAGTAAATCCTCAAAGAAGAATAAAAAGAAAAATGCACGAAAGGAATTCACCTTTATGGCTCAGCTCAGCTAGGGGATATAATTCAAGTAAATCCTCAAATTGAACTACGGGTTGTATTAATAATTATTAATATAATGGACAAAAATAAGTACATGAACATCCCTTATTATAAACGGCAGCGACATGCATTAATTGCTTAATTGAATTATGAAAATTTAGCTTCGCTAGAGGACATGTCAGCTGATGTGGTGTCAAATTGCTGCTGAACCAAGCATTTAACTTACATGTCGTATAGGACAAGGCGTTTTAGTGCTTTTCGCTGAATATTGAGAACTTTTTAGGGCATTCAGGGCTTTTTATTTTCTTACTACTTTTTTAGAATTTTTACATCTCGTAGGTTGTTTGCCACCCTATTCTATTGTTTTTCTGAGACTTTTTAAGCAATCAAAATTATATTGAACCACAACAAATTTTCAGACATATGAATTTTCCTAATCTGTCCAGGTTTCCTGACGGCCTGTCACCCTGGCAATACAGAGCAAGCAAAAAGCCCTCGTTTTTATTTAATGAACCAATTACACTGTAAATGAAATAAAAAAATACTACTTCTACCATTTTGGTTCTTGCATCTTAGTTTATTAAAAATTAATTTTGATAATGAAGGTATAGGACTTGATAATCCTCCTGTCCAAGTAGTGCAACAGTGATGCCAATACTGTAGCCTCATATAGTATGCTACAAGAAGTTCTGTAGCACTTTCAATTCCACATGGAATGGAACACAAAAACAATGTGCAAATGCTGAACCGACATGTAGTCTAGGTCCGAAAAGCTCCAGATTTGCACCAATAATGAGGGAATGACGTTCACCTGAATTTGAACTTACAAAGGTTACATGCACTTAGCAGATAGTCACTAAAACCAAACTTAACATGAGTCCCACTGACATATCATTCGCAGACAAGGCTCGTTCCTAACCAGTAGAACGAATTAGTTCACCTCATCTTAACTAATCTTTACTCGGTTACAAATGATAAAAGGCATCTCGCCATTGTCGCTTGCACTGGTTGCGGTTATCATTATCAAAGCGTCAACTATGCTCTGGAATTTTAACTTTGGTCTTTACCGGTCTGCTGAGCAATATGACACTTGATTACGCAAGAGTTCTGTCAGTAGACTAATATTTCATACAAGTAAAAACTTTTTAAACATTCTATGCAATCACTGCAATGGAAGTTGAATACAGTAACAACTGTACAGGTTTTTTGAACGACAGTATATGAATCATAAACGAAGCACTGTCTAGTCAAAGCCAAAAACGTGAATAAGTCACTGTTCAACTGATGGATGTGCACATGTGACTGTTTAGTGGCATTGCCAAAAGCCACTGTTTATAATATTTTAAGCAGCATCTCATAGTTTGTATGCAACATGGCTGAATACCATTGACAAGATGGCGCCTCCGCACTGCATCACACAATCCAAGATCTAATGTGCCTCAAATGGCGCATTTTACTCAGATTTCAAGCACGACAGATTCTCACTTCCAAAATGCCTTAAAAACGTATTTTTGTTAACTAAAGTATTTCGTCCAGTTTACTGGACTGTAATTCAAAATTCCAGGATATTACCAGGATTACCATTCCTATTTTTTTCAGGTCACCAAAATCCGCCTTGGAATATTACTATAATAAGATAATAATGGATCTTAGGTGGACTACTATTTTCTTAGAAAAATTTGACATACTGGATGTCAACGACGAAGGGGAAACTTGCCATTTTCTTCAACAGATCTCCAAGAATGGAATTTTTAGCAGCGTTTAAGAAATTTTCAGAAAAAATTAATAACGACAGGAAGGAACGCCATAAGCGAATATTTTTGGTAACCTTAACCAAAGTGGTGGATTTTATACGCTTACCCAAAACAATGTGCTTGGCGCATTCTCAGTCAGAGAAATTTTGAGGGAAAATGATGGATTTTGATGAAAATTCAATTAATTACAGTTCCACTTCCAATTTAAATTGAAAATGTCCAGGACTAAGAAAAAAATTCCAGTATATTTCAAGGGTTTCCAGAATACAAAAATCCAGTATAATTCCAGAATTCCAAGAGCAGGAGACACCCTGTATTCATAACATGGTGACGGAATTCACATGTACTGTATATTAGACAAATAATATCGACTGCACAACACCAAAAGTGACTTTTCTGTAATCAAAAATGCAGCTTCAATCCATGTGAAATTTCTGGCATAGTTTTGATGCTTCTTCCACTTTTCAATTTCTTAAGATGGTCTCCTGAGCTCCGTCAAGATTAAAGTCCTTGCTCGTCAGAGTCACCTGTTCAAACATAGGATCACCAAACTAGTACATGTACGAAGTCTGCTGTTATCAGTGATCATACGACTCAAATTTGTCAGACGTCTGAAGAGGAAATGTCCAAAGTACGAAAAAAGTCTGTCAAGATACCAACAGTCTGCACTAGTCAAGGAAACACGAGGTAGGTTACTATGTCACATGATATATGTGCAATATGGGATGACAGAGTTACATCACGCAGATAATGCATGCACAATCACGCTGCTGCTACATGTATAGGACCTGCAAAAAATATCTTTTGGGCATAGCAGCCGTGATCAGACATGTGGCCAGTTGGAATCAAATTTTTCAAATTTTTTCACATGCAAGAATCTGATATTTTACACATTATTTCAAATGCAATAATCTGGTTTTTCCACATAAAAATATGTGATTTTTTCACATTTTTTACCCAATATTCTTGGTAAAAATAGCTATTTCAAGAGCTATAGCAGTGCATCTCAAACCACAGAACGCAACCTACCTACACTATTGAAAACGCCATCGGTAACTTTTTTTACAAAACTAGACCACTAATTGTGGATTTCAGTTTCCTTTTCTAAAAAAAAATTGTAAGGCGCAAAATTTAATATCAATGTTTAAGAGGAAACCGAATGCTAATTTTTTGAATTCGACCGAAAATGGATTTCAAGCGTATTTTCATGGAAATGATTTTTAAGACAAATTTTAGTAAGTTTTTATGAAATTAAGGAGCTGAATGGAGGGGAATTCTTCACTTTTAAGCTTGATTTCTTGTGATATTCATTTCGAATGAATTTCTCACGTAAATTGTCATTTTTACCCAATTTTTCAAATTTTTCAATCAATTGTAAAAATTTTCCCATTTTTTACACTGACCACATGCCTGAGTGATGTATCCACAGCAGGCTAACGGGCTGCAGAACCCCAATTTATAAATACAAAATTTTTGATATCAAATGGAATTGTAATCTCTTCCACCACCAGGATGGCAACCAAATTCCAAGTTTTTAAATTAAGGACTTTTTAGAGTAAAATGTAGGAATATTTTTGGATTTTTTTTAAAGGTAGAAGTTTTAAAATGCAGCATTTCATTCATTGCATAAATTTTTGAATCAAATTTTTTTCACATTCAAGAATCTGATATTTTGCACATTATGCAATAATCTGTTTTTTTTTCACTCAAAAATATCTATTTTTTTTTAACATTTTTACCCAATATTTTTTGCTAAAAATAGCTATTTCAATAGCTATAACAGTGCATCTCAAACCACATACGCAACCCAACTACTGTACAATATTGAGAACGCCATAGGTAATTTTTTTACAAAACTAGACCGCAAATTGTGTATTTCAGCTTCCTTTTTTACAAAAAATTGTATGGTGCAAAAAATGAACAGATTTTTATATTTAACAATATTCATATACAAATATATTTATATTATAATAAAATAATAAAAGAACAAAATTATTGGTGTGCAATTTTTGTTAACACGACATCTGCAACGTTCAATGAATCTCAATTCGCTCTCCATCTCATAAACAAGTTTTTTGTCTTCTTTTCTTCAATCTAAATATTTAGAACCTTTTTAGGACTTATTTTTTTAGTACTTTTTTAGGATTTTTAGAACTTGTTTGCCACCCTGTGTCACTCGCACACAAACCTGGAAGGAATTTTTTCCCTGAAAACTGCCCAAAATTTTCCCTCCTTAGATTATACAGCAATTCCCTTATTTTCCTTTTTTTTTTCAGATCGTGGGTCTCAAGGCAAATCAGGAGCATCGAATTCAAAAAAATGTTTGAAAAAAAACCGTGCAACAAAACCCCAAAAATGTTTCTCAAACACGACAGTAAATGTCTTACTTTAACTGCGCACTTGGTGTGCGTCTTACATACGCTCACTTTCTTTATATTTCCGCCATTGACGTCAGTGTTGACTTTCATATGTGCTATGCATTATGACAGCAACTTCTTTTTATGGGCAGTGACTATAGAATTTTGAACAACAAAAAACCTTACGGTAGAACAAAAGTGGGTGTATTACTTCTCTAAGTTATCCTGTAACACTTTATCGGACAATCATAAAAAATGTTTGATGAATCCATGAACGTATTTATTCGTTCACGAATATATTCAGTTGGCAGGACAATGTTCATTAAAGTAACATGCAAGAACTTGTTTTGATACGTTACTCAATTTGCAAACATTCAATTCAATCCAAGTCAGTATCCTATAATCAGTAAGGGGTCATCCATAAAGGACGTCCTGGGAAGGGGGTCTTGGAAAATCGGACACTGCCGTACAGGGGGGAGGGAGGGGTTCAATGAAAGTGGACATCCGAATCGTCAATTGAACTTTTTATACAAATTTCGCCTACGGTGTTTTCATTATCGCTCACTTTCCCTAATATTTCTTATGAAAACTTCACTGAAGTCCATTATTTCTGCTGAATTTTGTTAAAAAAAAAGTTCGCCTATGGCGTTCCTAAGTAATACAAGGAGTATTTGTTTACTTAGCACATTTTTTTTAACAAAAATATTGAGTGCAACGTTTCCATCATTCATGATTGTGAATAATTTTTATAATTTCGAAACAAGAGCAGGGTTCTCCCAGACTTGGAAAACCTGGAAAAAATCAGGGACGGTGAAAACGTTCTTGCAGACATTGTTATTAATACTAATACACTAAAACTTCGTTATTTCCAGTAATTATTCAGAAAATGTCAAATCCATCAGAAAATTTGCAGACATTGTTATTAATACTAATACACTAAAAATTCATTATTTCCAGTAAATTTTCAGAAAATTCAGAAAATGTCAAATCCATTGGAAAATTTGCAGACATTGTTATTAATACTAATACACTAAAAGTTCATTATTTCCAGTAATTATTCAGAAAATGTCAAATCCATTAGAAAATTTGCAGACATTGTTATTATAATACTAATACACTAAAAATTCATTATTTCCAGTAATTTTTCAGAAAATTCAGAAAATGTCAAATCCATTGGAAAATTTGCAGACATTGTTATTAATACTAATACACTAAAACTTCATTATTTCCAGTAATTATTCAGAAAATGTCAAATCCATTAGAAAATTTGCAGACATTGTTATTAATACTAACACTAAAAATTCATAATTTCCAGTAATTTTTCAGAAAATTCAGAAAATGTCAAATCCATTAAATTTGTCTGGAAAACCTGGTAGAGTCAGAGAAATTTAGTGAAGATACAAAGTCACCCTGTTATAAATAAAATAAAATTAATATACTTATTATGTATTTTTTTCAAAGTGAAAGTGTTTTTTCCAAATCAGACAGGACATGGGGGATGGGGTTATGAAAAACCAGACAAGATCGGACAGGGGGGGAGTCTAAAAACCATGAAAATTCCAGGAGGTCCTTTATGGATGGCCCCTAAGCACTCCACAGCACATCATCAATGATAGCAATTCCTATCTTATAAGTAATAACTTTAAAGGATCACCTAAGCTACTAGATTGTATTCCAGAACCGTTCATGCCCTTTTACAAGATTCTATGCGGGCACAAAATAATTTCACCATTTCAAAGGACAAAGGGTTGTGCATTTCCTTCAGCATGAAAGGCATGAACAAGGACGATTCTTATACACCTGTATCTGGGTAAGACCAGGAATAAATTAAAGAGTAATGGAATGATTGCTGCTTGTCCATAAAGTATGTGTCGGTAGTCACTTGATGAACCACGTGTCGAAAAAGACAAGCATACGTAAAGGTGGGGTTACACTATAACAGAACGTGTTACTATATACATGTACAGTATAGCACAGTTATCATAGGACAGTTATACAAGTTGTTTGAAAATAAGGAAAATGTTATTTAACATGATGTTAGGTAACATTTTTCTTGTTTTACAGGGTGAGACATATGTCTAGACCTCTCGAATATCTTCGATACTACACCAGATAGATAAAATCTGCTTTAACTTTGACTTGAGAATGACGAGAGGATTCCAGAAAGCATAGTGTCCGTGGCATTGCACGGCAAGTTGTTGGCACGTGCGAATCTAAAATTTTAATCGTTAAAGATAGGGCAAAAAGTCCAATTATGAAGTTCTAGCGCGTCATAAAATTAGTCTAATTCGTGCATATTTGGCATTTATTAATGAATCGCAAAGTCACAGTTGGTAGGTTCATTTTACGCATACATGTATATGCAACCCTGCATTACACAATGCATTGCGTTAAAACTTGCTATTTTTCAAAGCCAGTTCTCAGTTTAGATTGTACGCCATTAATTCATGCACAATCAAAACGACTACTTAATTTATCGTGCATCATGTGTATATTAATTGAGTATGATTTTAAATCCAATATTAGCCAGTGAGCTGTCCTGCCAAGCGGTTGTGCAATACACGGTTGCATACAGGCGCAAAATTTCATATAATTTCATGTCCAAAATTCAACCTTAAGACTAATTTGATGACTCTCTACAACTTTCTAATTGGACGTTTCTCTCTATCTTTAACGGGTTAAATTTTAGATTCGCACGCGCCAAGAACGTGACGAGTATACGCACAATATGCTTCTTGGAATCCTCACGTCACTATCACGTTACCTAGCAGTTGCCATATTGAAGATATTTTATCAGGCCCAGACATATGCCACACCTTAATTAATAACGTAGTATAACAAGTTGTTCAACATAGCTTAAAACTAATTTCTCGTATTACAACGTTCTAATATTACAAATAATTGGGTGGTTTAGGTTAAATTCCTAGCATTGCTTAAAATTGTCTACTGGATTTGGTGTTGCAAATCCCATGACTTTTCCATGCCTTTTTCACGACTTCAACGATGTTCCAAGGCTATTAGAATATGGGACTGTTCACATTTTGTTATGACTAAATATCGATTTTCAGAAACATTATCTACCACAGTGCCGACATGATTTTGGTCAAAAACACGCCATAGGCAAATTTTTTTTGCGGACATACAGTAGATGAAAAATGAAGAATTTAAAACCAAAGTTTTGTGTGAATCAATTAAAAGACAAATTCCATGACACAGTTGTAAATTTCATGGCATTTCCAAGACCGTGATACGAAATTCATGACTTTTCCATGACTTCCATGACCGATAGACGACACCCTGCTATTAACATCGTTCTTGTTCGTAAAAAGTTGGACAGACCCAGATCCACATAAACATTATTAACAATTTGCTAAGTGCTGCTTTTAAAAATACAGCCATTTACTCGTACTTATTGCAACTGAATATAGGTACATTGGACTCCGTTTAATATGCTCACATTGGGCCCAGGCTGTTTTGATAACAATAGATAAATGATTCTAAAAGCCGAATGACAAGAAAAGGCGATCGTTATTTGAGTTCTTATGAACATATAAATCACATAATTTGACTTTACAATGCCATTTACAGCTAAACAAATCACTTATATTGGTTTGCTTATCATTTTTCTGTATAAGTTCGTTTATGATATTCTCATATTCATACATATATTGTATTTGAAAATCAATTGACTTATGCTGCACACCTGGTCAAACTTATGAGTGCTTCTGTCATCTAAACAGTTTTTGGGTGGTTTCTCAACTAAGATGCACGTTTCATATTCGTCACCATCAAAATCATTTTCATCAGTCATCTCTATTTGACTCGCACCCAGCCTGGCAAGTGTCAGATTTAGACAATAGGGCTGCTATAGGAATATTTTCTTTGTAAGAATATTTCTCCAAATTTTCGATACTCATAGCAGATTATACATCATTTTAGACATTTTCTTCCAAAACTTCTCATTGCTCGTGTTTCACGGATTTTCCATAAGGGAAAACGATAACAATAAGCGAACTGTTGATTACAATAACCAATAATTTTGCTGTGTATTTGTATACGAGCGTTCGGGGCTTGTCAATTTCGACAACAATAAACGAATGATGACATTATCCGCGATCGCATTACGCGTAGTCCACTGTATTTACAAAAAGTGCTTGAATCCCAGATTCCAGATATGTCGGCCATTTCGAAGGGAGAATTTATACAGACGAGAGAAACATGATGTCTGTGCCACTTTCAAATTGAACATTTGCAATGATTGCACGCAACTCTCAATTAGAATGGAAGCATTGTACACCATTGACGTCAACAGCCCTGTCCAGGGGAGCTGGAAATCCCACCAAAATCTTTTTTTGCATAGCTGACTACGCTGTTTCCAACAGCAGGGCAAAAAACAAAAACATAATTGCCTCGTGATATTTGCTTTTAGGGCCCATTGGCAGTCTCGGGTGCCTCGTTCCCTCAGGGACCAAGTCAATAACGAGTGCTTCAAATGTTTTCTGCAAGGTCGACTGAAGCACTGAATTTGCAGTCCAATTATGACTTGATAATCAGAGAAGAAAAGTTGAGTGATTCGACATTTTCCTTTTACGCCTCTGGATGATCGAAAAGTAACGTGGATTTTGATCACCCCATCTCTCTCCCATCTTATAGTCATCGTATTCCAGCATATAGAGGAGTTGGGCAAAATAATGGAGAGATTTCCTTTACAAAAATTTTAGGTATAACTCAAGGTATTTTTATGATGTATTATTGATATACACGATTTGCAACCTTGGAAAAGATACCTACGATGGTTTCTTTAAAGTTTCATTATTGGTTGTTGAAAGGTTTCCGCTATATCCAATGTATTTCATAGGTTTCCAAAATGTTGTACACTGTAA
>JAQGAF010006028.1:0-10958 GCA_034687865.1 Kryphioiulus occultus | reverse complement strand
TCACGACGATTTATTCATTATTCGCAGAGATAATATGTATACAATTTTTCAATTTTTTATCATGGCAGGGGTGGGAGTGGAACTTCCCGTTAATGGGCTTGAAACCACATTGTTTTCAAATTCCCCAAACGTGTGTTACTTCGTACCGCAAGGTTACATATCCATTAGCATCAGCGCCTTTAGAGCGCTAAATAACTCTGCACATTCTAGCTGGAGCGGATGTAACATCCATTTAACATCTCTTCGTTACCGATGACGTAGTAATCGGGGATTGGTCAACTAGTCCCTTTGCTTCAAATATATTTGCCAGATGCGCCCGTACTGGCATTCGTACTGGAACTACAGCATTTCAACTATAACTTTTAACACTATATATACAGTATATATCGAAGTATTAATTGGTTTTACGAAGTCTGTTAACTGTTAATTATGAGTTTAATATATATATATATATGTACATTTATGTGATCATTTTTGTCATTATCACGCACTCATCAAACTATGGGAACAAATTAATATCAGCATAGGCTCTTGTTCAGATTTGTCTGGATGGTAAAAGGGTAACGGAACTGAAGTTGAGACCATTTTGCGCGCTAATGATGTGTCCAAAGCTTTCCAATTTTTGGCCAGTTTTTTCAACTTTTTTGGAACAACTTCCAAATTGCGAGATGGAACGTGTTATCCGCGAATGTATATCGAACGGTGGAATTGCAGTATCTCATGTATATGCGCGTTCCTTTCTATATGTATAAAACGCAACTTAAACATGATTAAGTGGCTAGCATTTTTTTTCTCCAGCAGCATCCATTAACTTTTTTTTGCCGAATGGGCTAAAATAGAGTCATAAAAAATCGATGCACGACACTGAATAAATCACTCGAGTTGAAGAGGTGTTTCCTCGGCAATCATTCCTGTGCCCTAGATAGAGGACATCGAGGGACAAGATGAATTTACACCCTCGGCTTAAATTTTCAATTAATAAATAGAAAATATATCCGTGCACGATAAAACTGTCCAGTATTATGAGCAACTTCTTTATCATGAGGTGGCGCTCGTACAATACATGTTAGATGGGGTTAGGAATATCCCTCGGAATTGATTATGGGTAACGAAATTGATTACGAAACATGTCAGTTTTCTGAATAATGGGTAACGGGTAGTTGATCTATATCTGTAGTGAAAACGATGCACGAATAATGCCTCCAAAAGGCTATATAAATTGAGGTAATGTATAGAACGCTTCAGGTCAACAGAGAGCTTTTCACTCTGTCCTCTATGGTTCCACTAAAATTTGTCTAAGATTCTTCATATTATAAAATAGTCTTACTAAGAGTACTGAGTGTTTTAAGTTATACATTCATCATAATTTATAAAAAGTTGTCTAGGAAACGAAATATTACGCTAAAAAACATTAAGGCAAAAAAAATTCAAAATCGCACCTGCCAAAATTCCAATTCGGGCGAGGGCTAATTTGGTTTTCATTAGATATCAAAATAGGCGTATTAATACAAGTGTACATTCCCGTATCAAACAAGCAGAGTGAAAAAGTCCACTCTAAACCTGACGCGTACTTTACATTATTTGTTTGATCTGATCAAACGCGATTTCGTTATTATTTCAATTATTTTAAACTCGGATATATTAGAATTTATTAACTGATTATTGGACAGAGAGTGTCATTAAGGCGTGGGGATCCAAGTAACAAAATGCATCCCAATTGAGTTTTATGGCTCGTTTCCACGAGCAGCTCCTTAGCAGATTGTCTTGGGGAGAGCTCATTACTTTAATTCAATCGTGTCATTCGATTTTTTAGACCGAATAAACGAAAATTTTATCTCCTCGCCAGATACAGAAGGCGATTAAGGCGAACGAATATCAGTGAAAAGGACGAAAGTAATTGAATTTGTAGCGTGGGCTTCACGACCCGATGTATTCGATAGTTGATTCGCTTGGCAATGTGCTATTCTTAACTTCGGACAAATTTACGAATAAGCACCAAACACATTTTCTTGGCAAGTAACGTGTGTGGTATGCGAGGCATTGAGTTATCAGCCAAGTTAGTTCATTTTTTCTTGGGTACCATCCATCGCCTAATTCGCAAAAGTGTGAAGGTTTTGCTTTATATCACTTCAAAGTTGAGAAAGAATCATATCACGAATGCAGGAAAAGTGTCGGATTCTATTGTCGCGGTGTAACTCCATTGGACCTTAACTGTTGTACGACGTGTGACGTATGTATCGGGAAATTGCGACGATTGTGTTACCTCCATTGTTGAAAATTGTAAAAGTTGTTTCACGGACGTATCCGCTCACAAATCACGTTTTCTCACGTATTTCCCTTCCACTTATGTTTCAAATGTTGACTACAAGACACTGTATGCGATACATATTTTGGTGCACTCTGTCATTCTTCTATCGATATTGTGTATTCTAACTTTTGAAATTTCCCTGTCGATTGTGCGCTTTTACCATTATGTCGTGATACTGAAAAAGAAAATCAATTCTGCTTCATTGCGCCGCAAATTTGCATCTTAATTCCTTTTTATTTCCTCGGGTGAATTTCAATCCAATCCTCAGTCTCGGATCATTCGGTTGGCTGGTATGTATCGCTATGAAATTACTTAACTTTACTTCAGAGCCAACCTGGACATTTCGAATCTGGATTTTTTCTTTCCGAACGGGACCACAACGCTTTTCGTTTATACGCTTGACTTGTTGCCATGATACATTCTTTCCAAGGGCGTGTCCACAATCTTGTATTGAAATTGAAAAATGGTCACGTTGTTTGATGAAAGCGCCTGAAAGCCGTATTTGCCAACTTAACATAGCCTAACTATGATATCCTAAGTCTTCCCTATATACACGCATGTATAAATTAATACATTGCCGATTCAGAGAATTTAAGAGAATAAAGAAACTCATTGATCATTAGGTGATTATTGAACCATGCACATCGTAGTAGTTGCAGATTATTGCTCCACGTGTGGCTTTGGACTCGTTACAGATGGCGCTCCGAGCAAAGAACAACAGCGGTCAATGGCGCCATCTTCCTTTCGCATCCTGAAATCTATTTTCACCGAAAAAGGTTAAGAGGTTTGAACTTTTCCAAGGAAGACCTTTATCTTACGATTATCGAAGAAAAAAATCCGTTGTAATAGTGATGATCGATATCCATTTTTAGCTTACAAGAATCAATGAAAATAAACAAACAAGAGAGCTACATTGTAAGTGTCGATAGATTGCCATGGATGTGCAACCATTGAGTAGCTTATCTCCTGGGAAGTAACGGAATATTCTAATTTTGGATTTTTTATTGCCAGGATATTCACGAAACGTTGACCACCTCAGCTATCCTTCATCATAAGGTCAATACTGGTTTAGAATGCGTGCAATCCTGTTTGATGGCAATCAGTGCATGCACGGGAGCCAAAAGAGGTGGCCTCCTTTTAGGGGCAGGCTGGTTTCTTTTTCAATATCATTTGTTAACTTACATAAACACAACATTCATATCTAACTCGGAATAATAAATCAACGAGAAAGTGAATATGAAGAAGCATCAAAATGGTGTACTCTGAGCGGAACTGTGCCGACATTAGCCAGAAACAACTTTGGAAAACCACGGACACCTAATCCGAAGAGAAGGCTCCAAGGGCGGTAAAACACAAGGTAAGTAAGCCATAATTTCCTCTATTATTAACGTTTCGTCAACTGGGAAATTGTGCGAAAAGCACTAACGAACCCGAGTTTTAGGACCAAAAGAAATATGTACAACTTCATGGAAGTAAGGAAATAAACGAAGATCCCCCAGTTGTTTTCTACTGAACAACTCATTTTTCTCATAGCAACAATTTAATTTTTATAATAAATCCAAAATTATCAAAAAATAAAACCTGAGGAAAGCTGAACATCCTTCAACCAGCATTAGTTCTTCTACTGGAGAATTATATATTGCAAATATATTCGTTTCTGGATTCAGGAATAGCATTCAGTGAAAAAACTGCTTTACCCCCATCTAAAATTAACTCCCTTATGCCTTGTCGCATAGCGCAATAAAAGAATAAAAAACGCTTCAAAAGCTTGAACTGCGTATCAGCCCATTCTTCGACTATAATAAGGTTCGCAGCAAATCTACATTCGCAAGAATGTAGTGCGTTTGGACGATGGCAGCAACAATGGAATGGATTCGAGGGGATAATAACCCACAATGGCAGATCCATATCACGAAATGACCAGCATCTTCCAGCTGAGGTCCATTCTGAGAGAATTCTACAATACTGTACAGTGTATGTGTGGGCATAAGCCCGATTTTCGAGCGATTCGAAATTTCATCTTGAGGGGTTTAGGAGAGCCTTACCCAAAGTTTGAATAAGAATGAGAAAACTGATTTCTCGCTTAAGGTGGCTTTTCGGCTCATTCGAAAGTAAGTTATTAACATCGATTTCGCCGTGTTCGATAAAAGCGAACAGCATAATACAATTACAGAGTGCGGCTCTCAGCAGACAATTATTCGCCTGGGGAAATGAGAGAGAAAGTCTGTAACGAGATTGAAAAAGATTTATGTTTGAGACACGAAGTGTGTACCAACACCACTTTGGGCTAAGTAGGCTTACTCCTGCTTCAAATTAGCGGATTCAGCCCGTTTTATTAAGAAAAAAAAGTTGTCACTAAGAAGAGAAGCAGCTGCGAGCTTTCACGCAATTAAAAGAGTGCCAACACTTTCGTTTGAAATTCTCCAGGTATGTATATAAAGGCTCGTCGTCATCACTTTCGAAATGCAAAAAGCGAAATTTTATTTCTGTCTTGCCATAATGGATGGCGTTATTGGGCTGAATAAAAAATGTCTGCGCCTGTTTGGTTCTCACTATTTCTTCGCATTTGGGAAAGAAGGCTGACGCGCCAGATGTTCCCGAGTTGGAAACAAAGGTTTCACTGAATTTGATGCTGAATCTTGAAAAAGGGGGCTGGATCCCTTCAGCATATTATATTTTCTTTTGTGAAACATTTCATTTGAGCTTCATTTTCCTACAAACGTTTGTTACATTTACACTGACTTTGAAAATCGGCGAAACCTACTTCAGGATGCCCAAAACTTCTTTAAAATGAAATTCACTGTCTTTCCAGGCTGTTCCAAGGCCTTTTTGAATTTGTCCATGACCAAGACAAACTTGTCACTTCACTTTTACACCAAATATTCACACCCAAATGATATCTCTTGGAAAGTGATAAAAAAAAGTCAACCATCTTAAAAGCTTATAAGACTTTACATTATTTAACCCAGACTGTTGGCAATGATACCTTTTAAACCATTTCATTTAGAAGCTTGTTACACTTAATATTCACACCCATATGGTATTTCTTGGAAAGCGGTAAAAAATCTTATTCAACCATCTTAAAAGTACTTACATTTTAAGTGGATAAGGCTTCATTTAGCCAAGACTGTTGGAAATGACACCTTAATACAACCATTTCATTTAGTCACCACTAGAATTGAACACTGAAATTGTACCCACAATAAAAATGTAACTACTGTACGACTAAATGCGTTTTGTCGGTCTTCAGAATGAGTGAATAATTACATAAGGGTGTCCTGTTCATATACATTGTACGCTAACCAAAACATGCATAGGATTTGTCTAACTCTGTTAAACATGAAAAAAAATTAGGGGAAATCCTTGATCACTTGTTTTGGCATTCATACAACCAGATAATTGAGTAGTCCAACATTACTTGAAGAATAGTTTGAAATTAAAAATCTTGCATATTCATGGCTTTTTCTATGACTACAGAAATTTCCTGACAATGTGCTTTTCCACGACCTGTTTGGACAGAATCATATTTAAACAAAATCTTCTATTAATGCAATCTATCAAGCTGCCCCTTCCTTGAAGGGAAAACTTGACTATTTCCTACAGAATTCTGAAAATTGTTTTCCAGACCCTTCCTTAGACATGAATCTTTTCTGCGAAGCAGATTGATGAATTAGTTCGCCTAAAGGCTCGAAATTCGCTTACTCGTCCACGTACACGTCCTGTACATGTACCTTATAGTTTCGACCTCATATAGCATTGTCCACTTTTCAATAGCAAAGCTTCCAAGAAATATTGACTGCAAGAGCCAAAAACTACAATCTGATGGAACTAAAATTGCCCCCGAAACCAGTCAAGTGAAATACAGCAAACAAGAATCCAAACTGAGTAAACCAGAGCGGAATTAAACGAAACTTTGCGAACAGAACTTGAACGGGGATGGAGAATACTGCTAGATATTTTCTATGAATTTTCTAACTTTTTTTTAACAAAGCTGATAGTTGAAAGGCATCGAAGCCTTGTGCACGCAGTTGAAATGAGATTTATTCGGATCATTAGTGCGTTAGAGTAAACACTGTATGTTGGCAAAAACAACTAAGCTTTTCCCAATTATCTGCTTCCCCGTGCAGAAATCGTGCATTCAATTAGCAAAGCAAATACATGTGGATGCTACCACGGGTTAGCTCATTAAACCATGCATGCGCAAAGAGGCCCATAAGCAAATAAATTATTTTAAATGCATCGCATCACGAGAAGAACTAATTCCGATAGAAAAGATCAAACGCTAAAATCATGAGAATGCCTAGCATTACAAAGGTCATATATTTGCTGACTGCAGGGCACTGAGTTGAGTTGAATTGTATTGAAATCTTATCAGCAAGTAGTTTGGGAATAACGTCGAAAGTACACTTTTGCAAAAATGAAATTTAAAATATTCGTTTTCTTAACTGCTAATATAATAATTACCTGCTAATGTTCGTCTTACTTGAGGTACAACTAATAAAGCTGGTGAGTGACTGGTATTTTACCGTTTTTACTTGATCTTGAAAAACGCAATTGAGATTTGTTGCAATATACAGTGTAGAACGCCTTCCAATATGGCGTCTCACGTTCCACGGTTGCCATGGTTTCCATGTGCGTCACTTCCTCACGCTTCGTCATGTGATTACCATGAGATTTGTTGCCACTTTTAGCTTCATTTCATTTTCCAGCAAAACCAAAATTGCCTCACCCACTTATATTGCCTCAACAAAATAAAAACCATGCGCATTGTTCATCAAAAGTGGCAATAAATGAGGCTTCTACTGTCAGGTCAGGATTAATAAGAAATTTTTCAGAATAAAAGAAGAAATGGAAGAAGTAATTGGAATTGCAGCAAGTTAGGCAGTGCATTGTAGGGTGCGACTGGTGCGAGCTGAATGCAGAAACTGTTTTTGAAAAGAATAACTTTAGAATTTGAAGTCTATGCTGTAGGACCTGGTCAGGTCTTCTGGTGGCTTTACCAACAACTTAAATCAACTCAGAAAAAATATATTTATCCACCGCATGCATTTTCATAAAATCTTGAATCCTGGGGGTATATTTAACCAATCATGAAAACATAGGTTTGATATTTAAACAACATAGCAAGTGACAAGTCGTATAAGCATAAGAAATTTTGGTGAATTTATTATTTATCAAGAACTTTATTTTTAATAACTTCACAAAGGCAGTTAATTACAGTGCAAATACCTCACGTTACTTTGTCCATGCATCTAGTTTGGTTTCCTTGTTGTTGTTTATTTTTTTTGCAGGGACATTAAAATTTCTCGCTTATTTCACATTTCAATTGTATCCTCAAGTCTTTTACCGGGCTAAAGCATTTTCATTGAATCAGGTTGTGCACTAGATGCAAACTTTCCTGGGATCCAAGCACCATAAATACATGTATGCAAATATGTTTAGAAAAAAGTAAAAAATGGCACCTTGAAAGACAGATTTTCGCTATAAATTCTAAAAAAAGCTTTAAGAATGGAAGTGCTTCATAGCAGATGAGTCCACTAGATGAAATGCAAAACTAATGGAATCAGCAATTCCATATGCTAGTTGAGGCATCTGGTGAGTGTTGTTGAGAGGTACCACTGGTATTCTTACCAGCATATTAAACAAGAGAAATTAGTCTGCCAACGAGTGGATTCAAGAAATGTTCATTGGAAAAACTGTCAAAGCGATACCATCTAAGTCTCTAATAGATTACCAAAGATGAGACAGAAATTGTACATTTTTTATGAGCAGTTCAAGAAAATTGGCAGTTCGCAACTCTTTTGGCTTGCACAAAGCTAACATGAATTCGTTGAATATAACAGGTAAAACATCTTAAAACTTACATGAAATCCTCATTTGGGTGATCTTGCAGTGATGAATTTGGAGAGGAAGTTGATTACAGGAGGCCGAGCTACCAATTTATAACAACCCCAAGCTAGAAGACTCCAAACTGAAGCTTTCATCGTATACTTCATAATACGGCTGGAAATTGACGACTCTGGAATCCTACAACATGATTGATCGTGATCAAATTTTTGCGATTAATCATCTTTATATTCTTTACAGGTTTTTCCATTTTAATATAAACAAAACAGAAATGTATTCCCTCACAACATTCCTTCCATAGCTAGATGCACGATAGCACAAATCGTTTTTAATAAAAATTGCTTTTGTGAAAATGTCAAGTTTGTGAAAATAACCTCAACTTTTAGAAAATGCCGTATCACGGATTACCAAAAATAAATTAAAGCAAAAGAAGCAGTGCACGTACCTTAATAACTCTGGAATGTCCTCCTCAGTGATTTTGCCCCAAAGCTGAATGATTCCAGGAACATGACCAATACCGACAACACCGACCACCACAGAAGGCACGCTTTCTTCAATTTTAAATAAATAACAGTATTCAGCAATAAGTGAAGACTTAAATTAACAAATTCATGTATATGTGAGCACTGCTGTATACAGAAGGATTAGAATAAATTGATATTTGGCCCAAAATTTGCTGAACATACGAAAGATAATGTTATGTTTAGAAAAAAAAAGTCAATCTTACCTTCTTCCAAATGAGTACAGGACATTGACGACGCAGCCAGCTGCAGTGAATGCGTCAAATAAATATCTCTCTCTCTTACGAAAACTTGACTAAATGCTGGAAATTTGCCAGTCATCTCCGCTAGCATTTCTTCTAACAAATCTCTATTTTTACACCGCTCGACTTCTTCTTTACTTCAAAAAGAAAGGAATTTAATTATGATGCATGCAATATAAAAGTTTTAAAAGCATTCGAGGTAAAAAGAAAAACTACCTTATAGGATCTTTCGATGTAACAAGGCACCAAGCTAAGCACAGCTTTTGCCAGAAGGAAAGCTCTGCCAGAGCCCTATGAAGGGTCACTTGGATGGGACGATCACCCAAGTGGACTAGACAACCAGGAACTTGTCTGGCCTAACCAGCACAGAAATGCATGATAGCATTTGTCATTCTCAACTATTAAGAAATTGGGGGCTGAGCACAAAGCAAACATTATATAATGACCTCTGAAAAAGCTCGACGAAATTCACCGCCAGGTGCCATTCCTAGCTGTTTCGTTAGATGGGCTGACATGTTCAGTAAAAATAGATACATAATGCCATGCACAAACCCATTCTAGAAAAAAAGAACTTTTCATACACAAAGATCATGAATTTGAATTCGCACGTATTCATTTTTGCATTCCTCACCTGTCTAATTGTAGTACGTATTTTTTCAAGATTCATATTTTTTGCTTCCTCGAGAATAGTGGCTTCATCTAACCGTAATATGTTAACCCTTCCCTTACACAACTCCACAACGACAATATCTGGTTGGGTGGCCTGGATTGTCTGTGGTTAAAAATGTTTCACTCAATTTAAAAGTCGTCTGGTCTATTGTTATTGAGAGTGGGCTTACCTTGGCAACATCTTCTTGACTTTCTAAGCTGAAGTGAGCAGTTCCAACTAAATAAACTTTGTTCCCTTGAGGAGTTTCTAACTGAGTTACAGTGTCAGGCAGTGTTGGTACAGGGCCACGGCGACGTGGCATGTAGGGCAATGTCATAGGATCGTAGTTACTGTCAGAATGTGCATCATCAGCATTATCACCTTCGCTCTCTTCATTATCCCCGTCATTATCATCATCATCATCAGCTAAGGAGTCGATTTCTCCTACACAGAAAAAGTATTGCCATTAATTTAACTACTCGATCCCATATCCTAAAAAGGGAAAATATATGGAAATATAGACCTACCTAAAGGCTCAGTTTCAGTTGACTGGGGACTTCTGCTTTCGACACTGGGTTGTTTTTCCTCGAAATTTATATTGCTGGGTTCCAAGCGCTCGTTTGGTGTCTCTAGAGTTGTGTGTTCAACCAGACTCTCGTTAGATTTATCAGACTGTTTAGCAATGTTATCTGGAAATGTTAAGAAATGTTATTGATTTTATCACTATGGACATTCTATTCTAGTCGGCACTCCATAGTCATTTCATACACACTGGATAGTCAGCCCGGGAATCGAACCCGGGTAACCTGAATGCGTGATGGATGTGATATTAATAAACCAACTCACAATCGTATACCCAACAAGAAGAACATAGGCCTAATTAATCTGAACAAATGTATGGGGGCCTGGCTGTATTCATAATTAACTGTTTTGAAAAATACTGTAAACCCCAAATGACTCCAATGTATAAAAATGTACTTGCAACTCTAACAAACATGGAGCCAATAGAGTATTCATAAATACAATATCAAAGTGACGCTGAAATGATTTTTTGCATCGAAATGCATGCAATGATTATATTATTATAGAAATAACGAGCCTAATTAGTTTCAATTCAATTCAACTCAGTAGGCCTACCCAACAGTCAGCAAAGATATGTCATGTGGCTGGGGAGTGTAATCCATCAATCCAATTTAATCGACAAATGTTGTCGCAGTAGGGTGGACACACTGGACACCGACATCGTTGTTGAATTGAATGTCTCCAACCTTACTGCTATCTTTTGGAAGAGAATTCCAACGTCTGATGGCGTGCAAAAAGTATGACCAACGATATACCGTATTTCCTTGATTTATAGCCGGCCTCGAAATTAAGCCGGCCAAATGAGAAAT
>JAQGAF010006027.1:0-10959 GCA_034687865.1 Kryphioiulus occultus | reverse complement strand
TTTTCAAATACTTCAGTTGTTTTCAGCGTTATTGATAAAAAATAGCTATTGCCAATACTTTTTGGAGCCACTGTAGGGTCGGCGGAAAATTTGGATGGTCTTCAGTAATGAAACTAGAGCGTCAATCCTTCAGTACTAAGCCTATTATACGATCCATGTTAATGCCAGTATGTGTTGAAACTTACAGTAATAATGCCCGTGTAGTCCCAAATTCTTATTACTGTTTATTACATGTATCCGATTTTTTGGATAACTATCTGTCGGTATCGGAGTGTTGATCGTGTAATGGGCGCAGTACTGATGGATTGATGTTCCATTCTCATTACTTAGGGGATAACCGAATTTTTGGTGACTTGCTGCCATTATCAGAGTAGTGACAGGAGAGCTGAGGGCCAAAGTTACTGTCAAGAGAAACTCAGGGGCCGGTTTCAGAAAACTAATTTTGGATAACTTACTGGCAGTGTTGAGATAATGACAGTAGGCTAATGCTGACCTTGTTATGTGGGCTTTGTGGCCAAAATTATAGTCAATTTAAAAAATGCTAACAATCATAAGTGGGTGGATTGATGTAATGCTTTCCATGCATGCGTTTAATGGTCAATATTATTGTCAGTTTCAACAAATATCTATGCAGTAATAAATCACGTGTCAAGGGTATTACTGATGAAGTGTTTTTCCATTATGATTACTGACGATTGTATGATTTATTGGATAGCTTACTGTCAGTATCTCAAATGGACACCAGCTTTATATCAGATCAGTATGTCATGCAGGCCGTCATAATTGCCACTTTCCTTTCATGACAGCAATACTGATCTTGTGAGGGGCAGTACTGGTGAATTAATGTTCCTTAATTCCATCCCTACTCTATAGCCTAAATTTCGTCTACTAATTTTGTCATCAGGGTGTCTACCCGTCATGAAATGAAATGGAAGTCATGAAATTGACATTAGGGTCATGGAATTTTCCGTTTTGATTGTTTTTCAAAAATAAAAATTTAGGTGAAAATTCATCATTTGTCATCCAGTTTCGATAAAAAATTTTGTTTATGGATTATTTGGCCAATGAACACGTGATCACTTAGACACTAGAACATGTACAGTCATGTACATGTATGGTCTTAGAGATGGTCATGAATAACTCGTGCATGCTCATGTAGTGATTTGCATAAGGCTAACTGAATCAAGTGGTCAACCCAATATGTAAGGTTGTTTCACTGTCTGGGCTTGGGTCCACTGTCTATGTCAATTCACTATACCATTAGCTGATCAGGGTGTCTACCGGTCATGGACGTTATGGAAAAGTCATGAAATTTGCATCAGGGTGATGGAATTTTTGCCTTTGGTTGATTCATAAAATAAAAATGGGGATTAAAATTCATCATTTGTTATCCACTTTCGGAACAATTTTTCCTATGGTGTGTTGACCAATAATTATGTCATCGTTGTGGTAGGCAATGTTTCTGAAAATCGCTATTTATTGATTAGGCCTACATAAATATTAAATGGCCCCATATTCTAATAGACATGAACGTTTTTTTGAAGTAATGAAATAGGCCTAGTCATGAAAAAGTCATGGAATTGCAATGCAAAAGCCAGTATACACCCCGAGAATACGGTCTTGAGGCTTTTATCTGCAATTGCAAACATGCCGAGAAATACCTGATATGGAAATATTTTAGTAAAAATATTACTGTGATTTTTCGTAATAATACAATGTTTTGTCAGCGTACGTTAACAGATTCAAGAAATGGTTAGAGGTTTTCACGTAATTGGCAAAATACTATACAATGTACATGTAACTAAAAACTTGAAAATTCTCTTCAAATAATTATAAATAGGGCTTTTGTGGACAAAAATATTAAACGTTGGAGTTTTTCTTGGAATGAAACCATGTGGCTGGGTAGGGAAATCAGCGTGGGAAAGTTTGACAAACTTGCATCGACCTTGACCGTTTAATCGATCGATTTCAGCCTCCTGTGATCAGAGCAAAACATAATTCCCAGGAAATTGCAAGGCTGTGCACGCTTGGAAATGCGGCAACTGCATGCACAGTTCGAGGATTCTGAAGAGAATCTTTCGTTTTAAGCATACATTTAATTTTCGAGTAGGATGGTTCAATGTTCCATTGAACAATGCTGAAGAGAATCTTTCAGTTTGGGAACTCTAAACAGTATGTGCTAGCCAAGAAGAGGAATTTGTAGTTTCATTGATTACAAATAGCCTTCTCTCGGGGATTCCATCATGATCTGTTATTTTGAGAAGTGTTATACAATCTTTCGAATCAAAGTTGAGATATGGAATGATGACTAGACTGGGATTCTTATGCAATCCTATCTGCTTGGAGTTTCGAGAACGAGCCTTTGCTTTAGCATTGCTGCGAAGATGAACCTTTCATTTCTATGAAGAATCCCATTGGCAGAAGAACCTTTCATTTCTCTGGAGAATCCTATGGATAGAAGAGCCTCTCATTTCTATGGAGAATCCTATTGGGCAGAAGAACCTCTCATTTCTGTGGAGAATTCTATTGGGCGGAAGAATCTTTCATTCTATGGAGAATCCTATTGGGCAGAAAAGCCTCTCAGTTGTATGAGAATCCTGTTGGTCAATAGAACTTTTCTTTCGCTGAAAAATCCCATTGGGCAGAGGAACCTCTTTATTTCCATGGACAATCCAATTGAGCAGATTAACCTTTCGTTTCTATGGAGAATTCTATCGAGCAGTAGAGCCTCTCATTTCTACGAAGAATCCAATTGAGCAGAATAACCTTTCACTTCTATGTCATGAAGAATCCTATTGGTCTGAAGAACCTTTCATTTCTACGGAGAATCCTGTTGGTCAGAAGAACCTTTCAATTCTACGGAGAATTCTATTGTGTAGAAGATCCTCTCATTTCTATGGAGAATCCTATTGGGCAGAGGAACCTTCATCTTCTATAAAGAATCCTATTAGTCAAAAGAATCTTTCATTTCTATGGGGAATCCAATCAAGCAGAAGAATCCCTCATTTCTATGGAGAATCCTATTGGGCAGAAGAACCTTTCATTTCTATGGAAAATCCTATTGTGCAGAAGACCCTCTCATTTCTATAGAGAATTTTATTGTGAAGAAGAACCTCTCATTTCTATGGAAAATCCTATTGGGCGAGGGTTTAAGGGAAGCTCATATGCGAGTGTAGATGCATGACCAATCTCTCAGGACTTTTGGTACATGTAGGCCTATCTACTAACTGGTTGTAGGCAGAAATTGGAATACCTAGTTCAATTTGTAGAACACTATGAATTTCATTTAGTTCTTCCTCAGTATGTTGAGGTGCAAGGGAATCCAAAGTGAATCCGCCACTGCTCGCGCAAGAGCCAATCTTTCAAAGAGTCTCCGGGAAACTCATTCGTGAATGTTTTCTGACTTTCAGGTGCAGTACCAGGTCCATCCCCTGTTGGTGGCCAAGGAGGATGCGCTGGCGTACGTGGAGAAGCTGACGCTCAAGCTGCTGGGCTTTCTGTGCGCCTCACAGCCGCACACCGTGATGGACGTGGAGGAGAGGGTCATCAAGACGTTCCCCAACCCCATCGACAAATGGGCCATCGGGGACGCCCAGAACGCCATCGAGAAGGGCAAGAAGAAGAGCCCACTGGTGCTGCCCGTCGACAAGATCCATCCGCTGTTGCAGAAGGTGAGCAGCGGGAAAGCGGATATTCCATTTCTTAGCTTCTTGACCAAAATTCTTGATTGATCAACTGATTTCTTGAAGGGTGTCATGGAAGGGTGAAAGATCATTGTAGGCCATTATGTGTGAGATGGAAACTGCAGGCAGTTGAAGCCTGCCCCCAAGTATATGTAGAGTGAAACCTCTCTATATGGGACACCCATGGAGCATTCTGAAATTGTCCCAGTTACAGAGTTTACCTAGTTTTTGACAAATATGACGTCGTACAGTATACGTTAGATATTATCAGTTTCAAGGGTTTTTCTTGTTGTCGGTGCATGAGACACTGTTCCACTTTCGAGTTATGGGGTGGCACACTTACAGGGGTTTCACCTAACGTTAAGTTAATGGCACACGTTGGTGCAAAGAAAAACTGTTCCACAAGATGGGGTGGCACACTTATGGAGGTGTCCCACAACAGGAGTTTCACCGTACTAAGAGTTTAGGTTTGGGGAATTTTGCGAAATTTTATTTCGATGAATCTTAATGTAATATGGTTTTTGGACAGGTATTTACCTTTAATTTTCCGTACATATACTGTTAGTTAAGATCCATGTGTCATTTCTAATTTGTTGTCGTTGTTTAAAACTGTTAAATACACATTGCCATTTAAGTTTTCATATTTAAAATACTTAGCAAAGTAACCAAAAACACACTATTGCTTTTCTTGGAAAAAATCTAGATTGTTTTTAGGTTACAGTTTTAGCGAGAGTTCCTTTATTTCCTTGAAAATTTAATAAAGAATGAATTTACATGGGTGCTGTGGGTGTTAAAACAATTTGGCCCAAATGGGATAAATGATGCTATTGTTTTAGCTATACTACAGAATTTTCCCTGCTCCAAATGCGCACAAATTCTGTAGGCCTATATTTCAAACCTATGTCGTAGACAAAAATTACATCTACGCTAATTGTCACAATTTATGCGCTTCGTCATATTTTTCAAAAAACTTTTGTTATTTTGTAAATTTTTCATTTTGTTTTCGTGATTTTTAATTTTTTCATGTTTTGACTTTTTGTTATATTTATCCTGACCTAACGTAACGTATCATAACTTAAACTGTAATTTCTGATTTCGCTGAATAATTAGACGGGCAATCACTGCCATCCTATAAGCTGTTAGGAGAAGTTGTTTTAATTTAATAATTTTTTTTGTAAATAAGCTTGCCGAATGGCATTTTGGCTAAGGGTCACATTGGAATGAGTAGTTGTCCAGTATGATTCAGTGTTTGTTTTATAATTATTTGAAAACTGGTACTTTGAATACCAGATTTTTGAATGTTTAGAGTATTGTAGTCGTAATGTTTTGAACTCTATCGCAGTTTCTGATTTATCCTGTGATTATTTTCAGGAGGTGCTCATGTACAAAATTGACTACCAGGTGTCACTTTACATCAGTGCGGTGCTCGAGTACATTGCAGCGGATATTTTAAAGGTGGGAGTCTGTGTCATGTGTGAATGAGCCTCACGTTTGACTCTGGCTTAAATGATGAATTACTTTTAGTTGGCTGGTAACTACGTCAAGAACATTCGCCACACGGAAATCACCTGTCAAGATATCAAGGTGGCAATGCGCGCTGACAAGGTTTGTGTTTCACCTTTTATTCGAAGTCATTAAGGACGTTTTTTTTCAAAATAAAGGGTTTTTTTTCTGGAAATTTTTGAAAAAAACGAGAGGTTGCTTACAAAGTTAAGTAAAGTAGTCAAAGGTAGTCAATAATTTCAATGAAAAGGCATTTTTGAAGAAAATTAAGGAATGTTAAATGGTTATTTTTATAATAACAAACGAAATGAATCAGGGAAAGTCAGGGAAATGTGGACATTTTGCCCAATAAAGTCAGGGAAAGTCAGGTGAGTCAGGGAAAGTCAGGTGAGTCAGGGAGAACTTTCAAAAAATTTTGAATTTAAATTTTGTGATTGGAAATTCTTAATTTTCAGTTCCAGTAGTTTTTCCAAAAATTTCGCCTATTGCATTTGCTTTTAAAGAAACGACCTAAAATCCATCGTAGAAATATGTTCAAATTGACGGACGATTTCTTGGGTTGGTCAAGGAAACAGTTTGTCAAGTGTTCCTATATTTTACTGCAAATTTCCGTGGCAAAGAAAAATATTGCAGGTACTGTCTAAAACCCATCATTTAAGATTTGATTTTTTTAAAAATCTCGCCTACGGCATTCTCAATTCTAAAATATATGCAGGGTCGCGGCGAATGAAAATGCGAATTTTTTCCCCCAAAGTATTTTATTAAAACTGTGATAAAAATCAGATATGTGCATGTGACAACATTTGAAAATATTAGATTCCTTTAATACTTTAATGGGCAAAGTGTGGAAAATAAATTTAATTTTAATCGCATGTGATATTTTTCATTTGATAAGTCAGGGAAATTGATCATATTTGGTCAGGGAAAGTCGGGGAAATTGAGTGGCAAATTTTGGTATCAACCCTGGATGAGGCTTATGACGATGCGCTAATTGTTTGAGCAATGTATCACTTAGGTACTTATGGACATGTTCTACCCTGACGAGGACGTTCCACTGAGTATTGAGGAAGAGCCCATTGTCCGTACATCATTGACCTACGACGAAGTGGTCAAGGACCTCATCCACGAGGAGCGCCAGTATCTAAGAGACCTCCACATGATCATCAAAGTGTTCCGGGAACCTTTCGTTAACGTGCTGCCAAAAAACAAGGTATGTTTTTCAATAAAGGCATTTAATGGTACGATAACTGTTTGAAAATAATGTTCATTGTACTTTTCGGACCTCTTCCGGAATTAATGGGCTTATTTTTGACTACACATTGATTGAACGTAATTTCTCATAAGGAGTTGGAAGTCATGGACACCTGCATTTTGGACGTTTTCGAGTTCGCCATCACGCTGCTGGGGTCCATCGAGGATACCGTTGAGATGACCGAGGAGAACCAGAGCCCTGCGTTGGGCAGCTGCTTTGAGGAGTTGGCCGAGGTAAGCTGCTTCATGGATGATTTAAGGCACGACTATCGCAATACACTTTCGTAATTTTTTTTTCATATTTAAGGCGGCCGAGTTCGACGTGTACGAAAGGTATGCGCATGAGGTCCTGCGCCCCCAGTGGAAGGATAAGCTGGTGGCTTTTGTTCAGCAGCCCGATTTTAGTCACACTTTACAGGTGGGTGGCTCTACGTATTGATCACGTAGAATGTTGAGTAATCTTATTTTGTCCTAAAGAACTCCTATGTAGTCTTGTGGAATATTGCATGCGTCGTAGTGGTGTCTGAAACTTCTACATGTAAATAGAAATTTCTCTTCGGAGTGTAAATGATCGTTTCGATTTCTGGAGAACATGACATACTGTATTTCAGCTTACTTTTTGCACTGTTTTGTTCTCCAAAAATGGGGCGCGTCTTATGCTCATAATGTCTTACAATCGCATTTTTTTTCCGAATTATTCCTGCGATTTACTCACTGCACCACACATTGTGACAATGTTTTTATGCAGAAAAGGCTAAAGAAGTTTTGATTGCATCTTCTAATGTATGATGTGAAGTTCAATAACTGTATTTCATTGATTTTGATCTTCTATTGCACATCAAATGGAAAGAAAAGTTATTATACATGTTATTGCAGAAGAACATGAATATAGAACTCCAAGTTGATATATTGACATTATGGAAGCAAATATGGCAGGGTTCCCACTTTCTGGAAAGTCAGAGAAAGTCAGGGAATGTCAGGGAAATTGAGATGGTTTACTATTTTTTAAAAAAAGTTGCCACAGCATTCCCTTACTTATTATTTCTCAATATTTTGTTTATAAAAATGTTACGTTTCGCGATCCTAAATTGTTACTATTGCTAAACAAATTTTTTATGGCAACATATGGACGAAAACCTATCATTTTAAGACCTAGTTTTTTTTAAAATTCACCTATGGCGTTTCTGATAGATTTAAACATTCTTAAAATTTCAATAGTCTGTAGAAATTTAGTTCTGTATTGTTGAAACATGTGGATTTTTCACAAAAATTGCCCGTTATATTTACTTCACTCTTAATTTTGCTATTAATTAGTATTTGTGATCTAAATCGCCGAAAATGTTCGCCTACGGCGTGTTAAACTTCGATTCAGGGCTTGAAAATTAATAAATGTACAATTTCTGTGGTCTAAAATTGTGTGAAATTAAGTGTAAAATGTCAGGGAAATTACTGCAAATTGTCAGGGTTTAGTGCTTTTTCTCTGCTGGTGGTACTAAAATTCTGGTGAATCTTCAATGACTGACGTTTTACATTTGATGAAATATTTTTTTTTTGTCAGACTGCGGGGCAGGGTTTCTCCTTAGCCGTTAAATATGTCCTTCCGCAACTTCTTCTGGGCCCGGTGCATCATTGCTTTCAGTACTTCGAGTTCATTAAGGTGAGTACGACTCGAGTCGCGAAACTTCGAAGACTCTACACTTGAGTGCAAAAAAATCGACTCACTTTCAAGAATCGGCGTAAAAATGTGTTTTTCTCAGAAACCAAATATCGGATTTAAAATCGGAAAAATATTTTGTAGACAATTTATTCCTCTTTATAATTCGCCTTGAGTGGAACGGATTTCTGCTGAGTTTCTCTGGAGAATAGTGTACAACTTGTGCGGCTACTTCTGGTGTAGTGGCCATTTTATTGAGAAATTATTAACAATATGTCTGGATGTGTGTTCATTAAGCTCGGATAATCAAATCGAATGCATGTCATAAATGATGCAAATTTGTGTTGCTCTAAGTTCGACATTTTGTGCCTCAAATATGCAGAAGGAATTTTATGCAATTAGGCGAATTATAAAGAGGAATAAATTGTCTACAAAACATTTTTCTGATTTTAAATCTGACATTTGGTTTCTGAGAAAAGCACATTTTTACTCGATTCATGCAGGTGAGTCGATTTTTTGCACTCAAATGTAGTTTCACCAAGTCATGTTTGCCTAAGACACTCCCAAATTTTTGGTAACGGTTTGTTCTGCGTGGTTTCAGCTCCTGATGAAATTGACTCCGACAGAGGAGGACCGGGATAGCCTGGAGCAGGCAGAGGGTCTGCTGAAGCCCCTACAGGTGGCGCTGGAGCGTGGCTGCAGCGGCATCTACTCTAAACGCAAGCCAGGTGAGAGCTCGTTGCGACTACACAGCCGCATCAGCCGGCAGGTGGCACTGCAGAAGATGAATGAGCTGCAGCGCAGCATCGACGGATGGGAAGGCAAGGACATCGGACAGTGCTGTAACGAGTTTGTCAGGGACGGGCAGTTGGGCAAGCTAGGAGGAGGCAGGAGACTGACCGAGCGCTGCGCCTTCCTCTTCGACGGACTCATGATCCTGTGTAAGCCGAACAACCGTCGGACGTCGGTCACGGGACCCGTGGGCGAGTACAGGCTCAAGGAGAAGTTTTTCCTACGCAAGATCGAAATCATCGACCGGGAAGACACTGATGGTAAGCTCTTGCCAATTGCGGCTATCCACTTATCTCATTGTCATATTTTGCTTAATTTCGTGGTAATTTGTTGGAAAGCTGTTGCAGGGTTCGTACCGTCAGGGAAAGTCAGGGAAATGAAATGAGGTCAGGGAAAGACAGCGAAATGGTGCACATTTTTGTATGGCAACAAATGGACTAAAACCTATCATTTACGACCTAGTTTTTTTTAAAAATTCGCCTATATTGAAATATGTGTATTTTCACAAAAATTGACAGTCATGTTTACTTCACTATTAATTTCGCTACTAATTATACAAATTCGTTACTTGTGATCTAAATCTCGGAAAATTTTCGCCTACGTTTGTTAAACTTCGATTCAGGGCTTGAAAATTAATACATGCACTATTTTTCTGGTCTAATATTTGTGTGAAATTTCGTGTAAAATGTCAGGAAAATTACTGAAAAGTTGTCAGGGAAAGTCGGGGAATAGTAGACATAAGCAGAAATTCTCTTTTCTGAAGCACCTTTGGTCCAATGATTGCATTGTTTTATGCCTAATTTGCTTTGCCCATCTTTGTCTGAAAAAACTGCTACATGTTCATGTAGGTTGAGTGTGCTGTATCTCGATTCAATATCAGTGCATGTATGGTTTTATTCATGGTCATACAGGGTATATGGCATACTGTATATACAACCTTGACCAAAAATATGGAGCACCCCCTAAAATTCACTTTTTTGCATGGTATTTTGATCTCCTTTTTTCGATTCTTGTAATTTTTTTTTTCAAAAATTTCGCCTGCAGGATTCCCTTACTTGTTGATACATGTATATCTATTTCTTTTTCAAAATTATGGACTAAAAGCTATATGGCATTTGAAATGAGACATTCATTTTCCATCTGATCTGGGTCTTTTGCTAGCTCTTCCTGGCAATTTTGATGGTTTCAGAACTACTTAAATTGTTTCGATACATTAAAATCTTGAAAGGAACATAAATACAGCACGCAAACAAATTGATTACTCCCAAGAGGTAAAATGTGGTGCAATTTGTTGTGTGGGCTTTTAAATTGTCTGAACATTTTCCAAAAAGTGTGTGGAAAATCTGGAAAAGTCCGGGAAATTTAACTGAAGATTCAGCCATTCACACTGGCATGATCTCATCCACCCTGGACCTCTTGACCTTTCAGAAGTCAAAAACGCCTTTGAGATTGTGCCAAGGGACCAGCCTCGGGTGGTCCTATTCACCAAGATGCCCGACGAGAAGAACACCTGGATGTTTGCCCTCATCATGCTCACGACAAAGAGGTTGGTTAGCATATTGAACTCTGGTAATCCACATATGAAGTTCAAAACTCATGTTTCGATTGTTTTCACAGCATGCTCGAAAGGACCCTAGACAGCATATTATTGGACGAGAAGAAGAAACACCCCCTATGGCTGCCCCCACCCGAGACGTACAGGTTTGCTCTGGAGGATGATGAGACGAACATTGTCTTCGAGGACAAGGAAGGCACGGGAGGCGTTCCCGTCATCAAGGGGGCCACTTTGCTGAAGCTGGTCGAAAGGCTCACCTACCACATGTATGCTGACCCCATGCTGGTCCGCACGTTCCTCACGACCTTTCGCTCGTTTTGCCAACCCATGGATCTGCTGAACCTTCTCGTCGAGAGATATCCTTTTGGTTCCTCGTGAATGGTGTCGATGAGAGCAGGATTAGCTAATCAAAGCTTTAGGTTTGTCCAAAGTATATTCCAGGGTGAAAAATGTGAAAAATTGGGTAAAAATGACAATTTATGTGAAAAATTCATTGGAAATGAATTTCACAAGAAATCCAG
>JAQGAF010006026.1:0-10960 GCA_034687865.1 Kryphioiulus occultus | reverse complement strand
ATAATATATAATGTAGACATACATTATACAGACTGAATTCATAATATATTGTCCGACCCATTTTACGAATATATTTTCCTTAAGATATAATATGTTATGGAAAATATATTTTTAATATAATATGAATATGTTTGTCTTCGTTATATATTATTACCAAAATATGACTTAATTTTATGTCAAATAGCCCAATTAAGTGTTTGCATTAAATATACATTTCCAAATTTCTTTTGCACAAATATTCTGGTCACAATATATAATGTAGACATACATTATACAGACTGAATTCATAATATATTAAGAATATATTGTCTGTAATATTTTACGAATATATTTTCCGTAAGATATTATAAACACATTCTTAATATAATATGAATATATTTGTCTTCGTTATATATTATTACCGAAATATTTGTCATATATTGCAAATATATTTCCATTTTTTTTAAATATATGTGTAATTTATTAATAATATACCGGTATATCAGTATATTTATAATATATTACTCGCATATAATTTTTCCATATGGGATTTACTTTCATAAAACTGCATTCTTTTCACTTGACAGGCATTTTGGCAGATCATATCACGGTAGCCAGTCATGCAGCGCCACCTCCTGACCGAGAACGAAGCTTGGCAACGATTTATCAAAAGACCAAATAATTGCTGTTCGCAAACAATAGCTGAAATATAAAAAAAAATGCCAAAAGCACAATTAGGTAATGAATGAACCCAGAGCGTTGGCTGCGCTATCACACACGCATTAGTACAGGGTAACAGATTAGTTGAAAAATTCAAGAAAAATATGAATTATTAGAGAACACGTAGGATCGAATCTATATAAAAATACACTGCATTTACTTCAAATAAATCACGCACACGTAAATCACACGGGTTTTTTTCCTTGGCATTAGGATTTAAGAAAAGTCGAAACTAAGATAATTGTAGAAGAAGGATTCTTAAATACGCATTTTCGTCCCAATAGAACGACTTGTTAATGAGAAAGTTGAATTAGTGGCGAAACTAACTGACCTAGTAGATTATGGAAACGATGACGTCGAGTAACGAGTTCAGGGGTCATCCATAAATTCGAATTGTTAAACGTAGAGTGGCACATTAGTCATTATTGGTCCACACTTTATCCTAATTCAACTTCAAAAAGCAGTTTAAATTAATGCTATATTGGGAGCAAAAAATATTAAATTAATTAAAAGATGTATCTGTATTATTTCCATTATTTTGTCCAGCTCTTGTGTACAGTTCAACCTGTATAAACCAATATCCTTGGGGCAGGTACCTAATATTAGTTTAGAGAGGTTTAAAAATATATTTTAATGATTAAACGTATGCCTCAATTCCATTGATAACCATATTTATTGATAATAAATAAAAAGGAAACGTCGTAGGGGAATTTTTGAAAAATTAAATCTAAAATGGTTGATTTTTAACCAAAATTACTAAACAAACATAGCTCAACGATAGATTTTTAAGAACATTTCTGTGAAAATCATCAGAAATAATGGATATTAGGTTTATATTGCTTGAAATTTGAAATGTTCTTTGGAAATAATAATACTGAAAGTAATTTTTGAGGGATTTTTTTATAAAGTTATATTTCACCAAAACTGGCATTTAAAAATTTCACAAATAATAATGGCATGAATTAACTCCATTAGGCGAAAATTGCCAGAAATTTTGTAATTTATGGAAAATTTATGGGAAAAAAATAATGAAAGAAGTTTTTAAGAGATGTTTCAATAGAGCAAATCACCAATAATGCAGTTCTATGCCATTTTAAAAATTTCACAAATAATACTGACAGAAATTAACTCCATTACACGAAACATGAATAAAAAATAAGCAGAAATAACAGATTTTAGGTGTAACGTCTAGAAAAAGTCTTCCAAAAACATTAATAACAAAGGCAACACTGACAGCAACTTAAAGTTTTTAAAACTAAATCGCCAATAATGCATAAAATAAGATTGGTTTTAGAATTTTTATATATTTTTAAGAAAAACCTAATCACAAATGCTGAATTTTGAGGAGAATTGTGGAACTGATCATCGGGTGACTGTCAATCATTTTTGTACTGATTTCTCAGAATTAAAACGAAAAAACACAGAATACAATTTTGACACTGAAAAATTCAAGGTTTCGACTCAAACTTCCCTGACTTTCCCAGGTTGAATATAAAAATTTCTTGAGGTTTCCAGGTTTTCCAGGTTGCCATTCTACAGGTTGAAAATAAAATTCAGTGTTGTTTGTTACCATGTTAGATTTAACGTGGTGCTCAGAGGGATATTACTTTAGACAGGTTCTAATGCATACCGGAATAGGACGACCACCGGAGAAGTGGGGGTAAACAGTGGATATTTTACGAACATCGTTTATGCACAACCCCTGGGTTACCACTGACGTCATCATTTCATAATCCATGGGAACAGGCTTATAGAGGCAGCGTGCTCATACCATTTTACCAAAATACCAAAATAATTGAGGAATATTAACCGGTTACTTATTCGTCACTTTTCAATGATCTTCTTAAATGCTTCATAAATGGGGGTTAGGATTTTTTCGTCCCTGATATGAGCTTCTACAATGATTTCATGTGTGGTTGTTCGGCATGGTGGCGCCCTCTTCACCGTGCCTTCCCCAAAGCTGCTAAACTGAAAAGCACAATTTGATAATACAGGATATCCGAACAAAAAAGGTGCAGTTTTGATCGTTAATTACCGTATATAGTTTTAATTCTTTTTGTTATCATAAACCCTACTTGTGTAAATTTCATGCGCACAACATGCAACATGTAAAGAACACGTTTTACGAACGTGAGATGTATTTATACAGGGATCGTACCAAAATTTTCAACTCAATTTCCCTGATTTTCCCTGACTTTCACCGACCAAATCTGATCAATTTCCCTGACTTATCAAATAAAAAATATCACGTTTAAGTAAAATTAATTTTATTTTCCACACTTTGCCCATTCAAGTATATGTATCTAATATTTTTAAATTTTTTTCACATGCATATATCTGATTTTTTTCCCCCGCAATTTTAATCAAATATTTTTGAAAAAAACAATTCACATTTTCATTCGCCAAAACCCCGCGTATATTTTATAATTGAGAACGCTGTAGGCAAAATTTTTACAAAAACTAGACCACAAAAAAAATTATATGGGTGTTAATATGAACATGAGAGCAATGCCTGCAAATAAACATTTAAGAGAACGCCGTAGGCGAAATTTGTAAAAAATGTAGTACTAATGCAATTTTGAAGATATTCTTATAAATATCAATATTCAAGAGAATATACTTTAGGCCATTTTTTGTTTGAAAAAAACTAGACCAGAAATAACAGATTTAATATAAGCAGACGAAATTTTTAGAAAAATCAGATCTTAAATGACAAATTTTAGACAGCGCCTGCTATATTTTTCTTTGCCACGACAATTTACAATAAAATATAGGAACACTTGACAAACTGTTTTCTTGACCAACCCAAGAAATTGTCCCTCAATTTAAACATATTTCGACGATGGATTTTAGCTCGTTTTTAGGCGAAATTTTTCAAAAATTACTGGAAATAACCAATTGTAGGTGTAATTTATGGGGTGTTTATCACAAAAATTAATTGAAAATTAAAAATTTCCAGTCACAAAATTGAAACTCAAATTGCTTTGAAAGTTTTCCCTGACTCCCCCTGACTTTTTGGCTGTGTCAACATTTCCCTGACTTTTCCTGACCACATTTCATTTCCCTGACTCTCCCTGACTTTCCCTGACGGTATGAACCCTGCATGCCTCATGTTGTGCACATGAAATTGACATAGGTAGGATTGATCATACAAAAAGAATTAAAACGAAATACAATTTAGTTTTTAAGTAATTAACGATCAAAGCTGCACCATTATTTTTCGGAAACCCTTTACACATGTAGATAAACAAGCTATAAATCTCAATTAATTAGTAGAATACAGGTTGTTAATTTGCATAATACGCCGCGTTTCCCATACCGGAAACGGTTATTACCACAAACGAGAATAATCGAGGTGGGGAATACAGGGTGGGTCAGAAGTGTAAACCTTTTGGCTCACCCTGCATCGCAGCACGTATTTAATGATAATAATAATAATAACGAGATATAATATTTTAGTTTAAAAATAAGCGTGCTTAAGATGTCTACTGATAATCCTGGGGCTATATAATAATGTATATAAGAGATGGTAACAATTCATTCGCCATTGATTAAATGAGCAATAAATGGCAATGAAATTTCCTGAAAATTTTCTACTCTCTAAAAGCAGCTCCTTGATAGGCCCTTGAAACGGGTATAGCGAGGCCTCTAGTGGAAACTAGAACGAGTTAAAAGCGACCGAAAAAATCGGGTCGTACAATTAGTGTTAATCATACAACGAGCCTAATTAATAAGCCTCTCAACAGTAACAGCTCGAGAAAAATGTGACGTATTAAAAGCGTGTGTGAAGTTATATTTATATGTGGGTATATATATATATTATTTTATACATAAGCGATAGGAATTTTATACAAAAAGATTTCCTTTTGAAAGAGATGCTGTCAAAAGGAGACTATGCAACGGTTCATCCTTGGATTTTAATCAAATTACCAAACGTGTCAATTGAAGCTGCGCGAGATTTCGACAAAGGAGATTTTCGAGTAAACAATTTTGATTAAACTGAAGAAAGATTGTACTCTTATTTTAAAGTGTGCAGTTGGCGCCACCTGGTGCTCGATACGATCAGCGAATGCGTGATAGTGTTTACTTGCAAGATTTGAGCTAGCTCGAATTAATAAACAATTTATTTTAAAACTAATCAAAAGTGGGAAAAACATGTCTTAGCTTGTGGGCAAATATCAGTGTATTACCAACTTAACAGCAACCAGTCTGCAATATTAGCTTCAAACCCAACCAGTTTGCAACTGGTTTGAAGCTAATATCGCCAGTATGCAACCAATTTTGCAATTGCTATACAACCAGTGTCTCTACAACCACTTTGCAATCGGACTCCTCTAAAATCGTGTCATTTTGCCGTAAAAAATGATATTTAAAATTAATAATTTAACGAGTAAATGTTTTTTAATCTAGTTGATGGGCTTCAGTTTTGTGTTTAAAATGCTTAAAAACGGACGAAACTATCAATAAATATGTTAGGACATCCCATTTCATCATTTTTCTGCAAAATAAATGGTATTTAAAATTAATAGTTTAACGGGTAATAAATCTTGATCTACATGTACTTGACGGGCATCAGTTTTCATGTTTTTAAAATCTGCTGTCAACTTGCTTAAAAACGGACGAAACTGTTAACATATATTTTTGTATATTCCATTTCGCCATTTTTTTTGCAAAAAAATGATATTTAAAATTAATATTTTAAAGAGTAATTGTTTTTTTTTTAATCTAGTTGATGGGCTTCAGTTTCATGTTTTTAAAATCAGCTGGCAACGTGCTTAAACACGGATGAAACTGTCAGTAAATATTTCTTGATATCCTATTTCACTGTTTTTCTGCAAAAAAATTATATTTAAAATTAATATTCTAGCAATTAAATTTGTTTCCATTCAATAGATGGGCTTCAGTTTCATGTGTATTTAAAATGAGCCTAAACTAGGATGAAACTCAGTCATTATTTTTGGACAATTTCACCAATTCTGTAACAAACACGACACATTGTCAATAATGTTTTCACCAATTTTGCGAAAAAAAAATTGTAGGATTTGTCAACCACGTTTTTTCTATGATATTAGCCTGGGTAGGGTGGATTTTGAAAGCTACACCATGCAGCATGAATTGATTATTAATTCGGGCTTGGCAACCTTAAACTCACATTAATTATGAATTAGTTATTGCAGTACCAGCCCTGTCTCGTACATAAAAAATTGATGAAATTAAGACAAAAACAGTAAGTCGTTCGGGCAGCAAAACAGCCATTTCCGGACGTTTAATTCGCTCCATTTTCTTTAAAAAACTCGAAATCCAATTAAACTGATCTCGTTTTTGGGTTGGTAAAACTTGAGAAACATTGATTATTTTTTCAGTTCAAGCAGCCTACAAAAGTCCCTACACTGGTGTACAGGGATAATGAAATTTATTTTGGATCAATATCAGAAAAGGCTAACATTGTCCGAAGGGACAGTTGTTCTACGAGACCCAGGAGGGGTCCTTGACATTTTAGCCAAACGCAATTTCTCGTCACTTCAACCCTGGAAAAAATATATTCAATTGTCCCTGGTAGTTAACAGTGTTGGTCAAATTCTCCATGGATGGAAACCCTGACAACTAGCTCAACCTGAATGACGATTTTTTTTGTTTTTAAACTTGGCGATATCCGTGACTAATTTCGTTTTATACATATATTCAAATTGCATAAAAGGCAAATGCGGATCTATAATGGAGCATAATGGAAGTGCTCTCAAGTAGTATTTGGGGCAAAAACGTCAAGTGAGAAACGTCAACTGAAAAACGGAAATTGAATTTCGACAAATTGTTAGCAAAACACTGAAAAACATGTTGTCACATGTATGGATTATTCGCTATTATTATAAAAGTTGCATTAAAATACATCTGATATCATATTCGAATTTAAAAATCCTAATTTCTGATCACTTTTTTCCAGGAATCGGTAATTTTTACTTGTTTACTAAACGGCATGGTGACTAAAAGTTTATGAAAACGAAATGCCCTGAGTTTTCCAGGATTTTCCAGGTTACAAAATTATGCATGATTTCAATTATTGCATGTGCGTGACAATTCTATTGAAAACAGTATTTATTAATTTTTTTTTTGAAAAACAATGTCTCAAATGGTAGATTTTCAGTTGGCATTACCAATCAAACATAATCCCAATGATGGATTTTAAGAACCTTTCTTTGTAAAACTAACAGTCATAATTGATTTTAGGTATATTTTAGTTGAAATGCCTTTTTTAGAAATAATAATAAAAAAAATGTAAGGAATTTTGTTACATAAACTACATCACCAATAAAGCAGTTTTAGACCGTTTTGAAAATTTCAGAAATATTAACAACAAAGGCAACATTAAAGGCAATTTTAATTTGTTAAAACTAAATAACCAACAATGCATAAAGTAAAATTAATTTAGGAGCACTTCAGGTAATTGTTTTTAGAAAATCATAATCACAAATGTTTAATTTAATATCACAATTTTGATACTGACAAATTCCAGGTTTAAATTCAAAATTTCCTGAGTTTTTCAGTTTCTCCAGGTTAATTGAATATGAAATTTATTGAGTTTTCCAGTTTTTCCAGGGTAATTGAACATAACAATGCCTTGAGGTTTCCATGTTTTCCAAGTTAGTGTCACCATGTCTACCATATGCAGTATTGCTACAAATAACACTTTCCTATACTTTCCACAGGTGCGTACATTTTGAAGAATTGTTAACTACTGAAAGTTTTGCTTTACCACATCAACCTTAAACCATTTCATGTATTTTGGTTCCTATTTTCTGCAACATTGTGTCACCATCAGAAAGAGGGTAGATTTTCCAAGTATTTACAGAAAATGAAGCGAATTCATTCGTTTATAAAAATACGAATATTGGAACGAATGTATAGAAATAAAAAAACACGGGAATGTTCAAATACCATTGAGGACTTTTAAGGATATTTCAGCTTATAACAATAATAATTATAAGCCAATCCTTATCACTTGTCAGACATTATTTCTGAGCGCGAAAAAGGCCGAAGCATTCAAGCTTAAAAATCGAAGTTTAAAATGCACCTTTGTCCAGCTGGCCTCGCGCTCGCAGCGCCACCTACTGATCAAAAGCTGATCATTTTTACCGATCCTTCCTTGTTTTTTTCGTGGTTTTCTCTAATTTCTTCACGCGTATTTTCTCCTAATTTTTTACACTTGATTTACTTTGGGCATTAGCTTTTCCTTGGCTCCTTTGATGTCCACAGAGACTTGATCTGGATTTCTGGGATAGGACTTCCGGTCACCAATGGGCGACTGCATGCTGGAACGTCTTGACCCCACGCTGCGACGATCGCCACTTCCTGTAATGTTAAAAAGTAAATCAAAACGAGTTTGCAAACAAGTTCTTCAATAACTCACTAGATGATGCTAGTATCACACCCACACCTCGCTTTACGGCCTAGATAGGTTTTTGGAAAGTAGGCCGTAAAAGCGAAATGCTGCATAAAGACCCACATGTAATGGATATGCATTTAGAAATGCAATGTAAGACATGCATTGGAAAATACATTTCAAAATGTCGCTATAGATTGAGTCAAATTTAGCTTCAAACTGTATCGACAAATACACTTGAAAATGCATTTCCGAAAGCATTTTAAAATGTGTTTTTAACCACTTTGTAATAAATTACAGAGTGCATATTGCTATGTATAATGAGTGTTTGGAGAATGTATTGTGTAATGCACTCTGTAATGTAGTTCGTGTACATTGAAGAATGTGTTGTATAATGCATAGTGTAATGTATTCTGTTTGCATTGAAGATTGCATTTTACAATTTATATTCCGAGCATTTTAAAATGTCAAAAGCCAAGCTATATTTCATAATTTAAAGGTTTAAAAAAATCTCAATTCTGAATTTAAAAAAACTTCTAAAATATTCAATAAATAAATTAGAACTGACAATCAAATAAAGGTTAAAATTCAAAACTACATCAATTTCATTGAATTCGATGCAGCACACATGTAGTTTCAAATACATGGTGAAATATACTATAATTAATTGTAAAATGTATCAGATAGCCCCGTCCTATAGGCCGGTAATGGCCGTTATAGCGAAATTTTTTGACTGTAAAAAGAAACATTGCCATAAATTTAAAAGTCCGTTATAGCGAAAAGCCGTATAACGAGCGGCCATACAGTATAAAGAGGTATGGGAGTATTTGCCTGCCTACATCAAGTACAATAAAACCTCTGTAAGTTGACCACCCAAGGAACTGTCGCAAACTGGTCAACATAAGGAGGTGGTCGACATATGGAACGAGGCTTGTAGTGACACAGGATTTAAATTCGTGAACTGCATGTGCTTACATTTTACAGTAAACATTCATTTTTCATGAATAATCTTATTGAAACGTTCTTAATACAGTACCAGTATTGCTAATGTGCCGCAAATTTATCCAGCAATTACACGTACTGTACAGTAGCGCTGGAATTGTACTTATAAATTTCATCGCGTAAGATTAGAAAGCATGTCCAGACAATTATCCTAACTGTTGTGCTAATAAACAGCACAAATCTCGAATCAAATTCTGCCATGTTTTATTTTAGAGTATCCAATTAGAAAGGGAATTTTCCCTATTTACTACCAAGCCCCCTTTGTACTGAAGGGGTTCAAAATCAACTCATGTACCTCTATAGAAACAGTTAATAACGTTCATGAGTGTACAGTATAAGTTTTGCAGGCAGCCAATAAATTTAATCATCAATGACTTTACATGTTGAGATCATGCTGGTCAACATACAGAGAGTAAATTACACTTTGTACTATTGTGTGTCATAGTCCAAGAGGTCAACATACATGTACAATATACAGATGTGGTCAACATGTATAGGTCATCTTCAATTGAGTAAATGTGATGACCGACCGGTCAGTTAAAATGTGGTCAACATAGGGAGGTGGTCAACTTTGGAGGTTCTACTGTATGAGCTTGTCAAGATTTCACATTTTACAAATCCATCACTACCCGAATGTGACGTTATAAGATTGAACTTGACTCCAACGTCATGCAAATTAACGTGCAATTAATTAATTTTAGAATCGACAGAACAGTTAGATGGGAAATCGCTCATCAGAGCTGATGTAATACGATCTGTGAGTGAAACTCAAGCTGGCATTTCCATCCAATGTTGGGTTTTTTTCAAAATCCATCCTCTGATGGAATAGGGTGATCGATGAAAATCACCTCATCAGAGTTAATGGATTCAGGGAAGCACGAAACGATGGCATGCACTCGAAAGCGATCCTGGATTAAGTTACTTTAGTGGTTTTTGTTTGCTGTATCGTTATGCCAGAGACTACATCTATTAAAATTGGTAATGCGATATGATCTTAATACGACCGCACAGCATGCACCTAGGCAACTAGCCGACAAGTGTGAACGCGCACGAAATAAATCGTAAAATCTAACTGTAATAATTAAATGAAACACGAATGGTTCAAATAAGGCTCTTAAAATTGTTTTTAAAATGACTACGACGAGACGTGCTTTTCTGATATTAAAAACTTAGCATGTTAGCATACCACTTCTGGCTACTTCTATGGTAAAAATTGTAATTTTGATAATTTCAATGTTAAATACAGGATATTCTATATTGAATACAACTTAAATACTCGCTCAACAGCATTAAGTGTGGATCATAAAAAAAATGAAATTCAGTTACTCCACATCATCATTGATAGAATAAATTTTGAATCGAGTGATTTTTTTTACAAATTATTTCAAAAACGAAGGATTTTTGTCACACGAAGCATATTTTCAAGAAGGAAAACACCGTTTGCGAATTTCTTGCAAAATTCGATTAGCTCGTATTAGCATTGGTATGGGAACGTTCAAGCATTATGTAATCATCTGGGGGGTTGACATGAAAGTTGACGATGATATAATTGCCGCTTTGTTAAATTTTGAGCTAAAATCCATCATTTGTGAATCAATTTTGCAACAAAAAAAATTCACCTATAGCATTTTTTCATATCATTTTTCCATATTACTTTAATGCAGTTTATTATTAGCTTTGACAATACAGCAGGTAGCAATACAGTGCGCCCTGAAAGTTGGCAAACCATGCATATGACTGAATGTATGTGCCTGTGGCTGTCTGTTGGCTGTTTTTGTGAGTCTTTTTGTTTGAATGTGTGTCCCTCTGGCTGTATGTCTCTGTGTGTGTTTGTGCCAGTCAGGGCGTCTCTGTGCATGCCTGGGTTTGTCTGTGCATTTC
>JAQGAF010006025.1:0-10961 GCA_034687865.1 Kryphioiulus occultus | reverse complement strand
TGAATAACTGGTAAGTTAATTTTTTATTGATTTGCGTGTTTTTAAAAAACATGGTATAAAATAAAATGTAACATGAGGAATTTAACTCCTTCACCGGCTTAATGGAACTTAACGACTTCCTGGCTTTACAGCCTAATCGACAGCAGAGACTTCGCACTGAGATTCAAGTATTAATTATGGGATTCAAATCATCTGGGTGGGGTGTCTGAAATCAACGAAAATGTGATGACATAATAGTTGAACGCCCCTACATGAGGAGTTGAGGAAAGTCCACATGCTGCTATGTTGACAGGCTGCGAAGTCAGGAAGTCCCATAAAGTCCCTCGGAAGTCTTTGATGTCCCACTGAAGTCCTTGGTGTCCCGTGAAGTCCTCTGATGTCCCATGAATCCACTGTAGTCCTTGATGTCCTATGAATTCCACTGAATCCCTCTGAAGTCCTTGAGGTCCCATGAAGTCACACAGCCCTACTGAAGTCCTTAAACTCCGATGAAGTCCCATTGACCCATTGTAGGTATTGCAGTCTATGAAGTCCTTGAAGTGTAATGAAACCTTTGAAGTCCAGTGCATGCATGGGACTTCACTACCCCTTGATTTAGTGTGAATTCAGTGCATGCATGGGTTTGATGTGACTTAGGGTTTTAGCCCCCTCAGTGCTGGTATCTTTGCTTGCTAGTGACTTCAGCGCGACTTCAACAAGCACATAGGTACGCCACGGATGGCGCCACCAGCGGATCGACCTCCGCCATTTGATGACCCGGATGACCAGCGACCCGTTCAAGCTGGCAATCTGCATGAACGATCCATTTCCTAGCCATTTAATCCTGCATTAATGTCGCCTTTAATTAGGCGATTTTGATAGCGTCCAGCTGAACAATGGGAACAGCCAGGCTGGGGGTTTCACGAGCGACTTTTTTTTCAGTTGTCGTAAATTCGACGACTGGGCTTCACCTTGAAAATCGACAACTAGTTTTTCGCAGCTTCGATATTGGGACGCGGAGAAACAAACCTGAAAACGAGTCTCGTGCTTGGAAGGCGAAAACGTGAGGTCATCGGTCAGTCAGTCACCGCTCCCTGGTGACTGCTTGCGCAGTGCGCTACCCTGAAATCTCCAGTTTTGGCGATCGGGTTTGGCCCCCCTACCCACCCCACACCCCCCCAGGGCACCTCGTTATTCACTCAGTTGCACTCGACTCGGCCGTAATTGCACCATTGTGAGAGCGTTCTTTATCGCAGTTTCCTGTTTTTGGAGTAAAAAAGAAACGAAGTTAGGTAGCTGCTTTTTTTGGTTCTTTTCTGAGCTGGGTCTGTCTTGACACGTCTGTTTTTGGTGGAATCTGCACCACTTTTACCATTAAATTTGCGCAGTTGCCTTGGCGACCGCGCGATGGCGCCACTGGCTACGCGTGTTTTGGGGGGCTGGGAACCCCTCATTTTTTTTCGTGTATTCGTCACTTCCGCCTGGCTTTCCATTTTGAATTGTCCGCCAAATGACGGTTGGGGAGCGGCTGGTAGTCTGGTAAACCTGGAAAAGTCAGGGAAATGATGTACCTGGACATTTTTGTGACAACGATTTTGATTGGTATTAGTATGACAGAAAATCATAAAAGCTGTACGTTATTTGTGATCTACTTTTTCTACAAATTTCACCTATAGCACTGCGTTTGAAACATCAATAATACATGTATGTTCTAATACACCCGCCTGTTCCTCTAATGAAAAATCCATTAAAATTCACCTAGTACCTCTAATGAAAAATTCATTAAAATTCTCCAAAAACCCATCGTTTGAAAAAGTCAGGGAAAATGGATTCTTTGAAAGTCAGGGAAAACGGATTTACTTTGAAAAAGTCAGGGAAATTACGCAAATTAATACATTTTGCATATCTAGTTATTGGTTAACACATTGGTTCCCGTGTAAAGTGTAATGAAATTTCCAATTCACAAAACTACCTTTTGAAATTCGCTGTTCCCATGTCAAAATGTTCTGTTTCCTGTATATACAGGTACATGTAGCATTTCTCACATTTGCATAGGTCATATTTTTGCAGTTTGTCTACTGCTGCATGAGAATATAGTTCCCTAAAAGGCTGGTTAGAATTCTTCATATTAAGAAATGCGTGTAGTCTTATAAAACACCGGTTGCACCATGGATTTTGTACATGAGATTAGCAAACTTGTAGATATCCTGGAAATGAATGAAATATTCAACTTACTCGAGCAAGTTGTTTTAAAACTGCTTTGAATTTGACATTATCATAGTCATCAAATGAGTTCCCTAAATTTCTTCTACGATTCTCCATGTTAAGAAACACGTAATCTTACTACATCCCGGTTGCACCACTGAAGATTAAATGAAAGGTTAGATAACTCATAACCACCAGTTAACCTATGGATTAGTCGTGAATTTTGTTTGAAAACTTGGGAAAGTCAGGGAAATTGAATTGAAGGCTCGGCCAGTCACCCTGCATTCGTTTGACGCTCGTTTTTGACTGAAGATGGGAATTTGAGCCGTGAAAATTCGAAAATTCAATCTCGTTTTTTAAGTCTTGTTCTAAAATCCCCTCGAAAGGACAACGTCCTGGAAACGCTGCGACGACCGACCGTGTCTCATCCGCTTCTTCGCACTGCTGAGCACCGGGCTTTTCATCGCAAAAAATGGCGCACCTTCTCGTCTTCGCACCAATGCAATGCAACGAGGGTCGGCATGGCCAAACCACCATTTTAATGTACGCGTTCACATATTGGTTTTTCCGTGATCAGCCGATTTTTGGTGCGAGCCAATTTCGTGAGTCACTCGCTATCTCCCCAATTGACCACGACACCCAATTGTGGGGAATCAGTGAGTCAGCTGTCCGAAATGCTCACGAGTGACCTGTATTTAGCCGTAAGGGGACGTTCCTGTATCGTGTCATCACAAAATTGTGATTTTCACACGCCTGACAGTATACGTCGTCATTTTTAGACCCCACTCCCCCACCACACCCAGTGATAACACAATCATTGACAGACAAATGTCGATGTGAAAGATGATTGTCAAATTTGAAGGTTTTCGTCACACGAAATCACGCTTAAAAAACGATGACAAATGATGGTTGTTAATAAAAAAATTATCAGTAAATAAAAAATACTCTGCTGGCTGACCTCACTTCTAACCTGTGAGCGTCATCATTGGAAGCTGGCATTGTAATTTATGGAAAAGTCGTCGGGTGATGGAAAAATCATGGACGTGTCACGAAAGTCATGAAAAGTTAGCTAGTGAAGGTCATTATTGCGGATCCAACACCTGTATGTTCTGGATTAGGTTAAGGAATTTGTTACCTTTGATTCGTTTACTGGACATTTCTGTTCCCCGATGACATCTGATCAGAGCATTAGTCATGAAAATGTCAGTGAACAGTCAATTATTTCGACAAACACCTGCATGCAATGGACTTATAAAATCAAGGAATTTTTGCCTAGCTGTTTCATTTCCTGTAGTGACATTCCATGACAGTATTTTTAGGACAATTTCCTGTCCTTCGATGGCATCTGAGCAGAACATGTAAAGTTGCCCATTGGCATTAGTCATGAAAATGTCGTTGAAAAATCTTGGAAAGTTTATTTATTTCGTCAAACACCTGCATGTAATGGACTAGGGTCAAGGAATTTTTACCTAGCTGTTTCATTTCCAGGAGTGACGTTTTAGGACAATTTCCTGTCCTTCGATAGCATCTGAGCAGAACACATACAGTGGTCCATTGGTTTTGAAGTCATGAAAATGTGGTTGAAAAGTCAATTATTTCATCAAACACCTGCATGAGATGGACTAAGGTCAAGGCATTTTTTGTGTAACTTTCGTTTCATGAAGTGATAGTGTTTTAGCACTATTTCTTACATGTACAGTACTTCGATGACATCTGAGCAGAACATGTACAGTTGCCCATTGGCATTAGTCATGAAAATGTCATTGAAAAGTCAATTATTTCGTCAAACACCTGCATGTAATGGACTATAGGATCAAGGATTTTTTGCCTAGCTGTTTCATTTTCTTGAGTGACATTTTAGTACAGTTTCCTGTCCTTCGATGCCATTTGAACAGAACATGTACAGTTGCCTAATGGCATTAAAGTCACGGAAATGTCATTGAAAAGTCATGAAATTTCCAATGCCATATCCAGTAGACACCGTGCGACATAATGTACTCGAATGCTCTCTAACGAGTGTTTCCACTATTTCCTCCAACTCCTGCACCTCCTGCAATGGGACGTCCAGGATGGGACAAGGGATTTTCCCCAAGACTGGTCACTGAAACCACCTTGACCTTGCTGGACGTGCGGTGTCCGCGTGGGCTGGCGTCTGCCATGTGCATCATTTCTCACTAGCAAAGCGAAGCTAGTTTGACCCTGTGCCTATTTTTAACCCTTAATTTCCAATCTCGATTCAATGGCCTTTTTTCGCTTCGAAGAATACGCGGGCTCGTGTTTCGCTCGCGTAATTAAATTAAGACTCGAATTAGGAAATTGGCAATTAGGAGAAGGGACATTCTTGACGGGTCAGCTCCCAACGAGCTTCCTCCAATGGGTGGGGACTGGGGGCAGGTGACACACGTTCAATGGCGATGATGGGGTCGGGGGCACTCGAACCTCGCCCCAATCAAAAATCAATAAATCATAACGAAATGTTCAATCGTTTGGCAGTGTCGTGAAATTTGACGATTTTGCGGGGGCGATCTGTTGCTCGTATTAATTTCGTCGTTGGCATTTCGACGAAATCCCCGTTCAAACTTCAAACTCATGGATTTGTTGAATGGGCTTTGATTGAGCCTGGTGAGTGACATACATGTAAGTGACTCAATGTCCACCTAATAACCAGCACTCGCTGTCAAGTCTGCCAAAGGAATGGAAGCTGCGTTAATTGAGATTCTGGATTGGAAGGCATTTTTTTTAAAGAATTTTGTAAAGAATTGTCAAACGCCATTTTGGCGTAGGAAATCTATTGATGGGGCGTGTCTCTAGCAGCCATTTTAATTGGACGGTTATCAGGGTTCCCACTGAACCTCCATAGAAATCCTTGGTAACCTGGGATTTGTAACTAACTGGAAAATACCTGGGGAAGCCAGGGGAATTTTGAAATTTGTTCAACAAGGCGGGGGATTTCCTGACTTAATTATGAATGTAATTTCAATCCAGACGTTATTTCATATAGCGATTATGGCGTGTAGGCCTACTGTGTTTTTTAACGTTTTCTCTTTGCCTAAAGAAAGAAAATCCCAATATGGCTGATTTCTCTGGCTTCAATATTTGCAATGTCGAAATTTGCCAAACTAAATTCCGAGTATCTGGATGGCTTATTCGTAATTAAATATCCACAGTTTATACAAATGCATTCCTGGATACTTAGCCAGTTGATTAGTCAGTAGCTCTTATAAAAATTGGGATAAAATCCATACTTTTTCTCACTAAAAAAAATCGTGTATAATGTCAGGGAAATGACTGAAAAGTTGTCAGGAAATAAAAAAAAGTATCGTGGAATGTCAGGGAATTCGCGATATTGCCAGGGGTTTGTATAGGCCAATTGATTAGTCTTCATCCTTTATGAAACTTTCGGATAAAATCCATCGTTTTTCTCATTATTTTGAAAATTTCATGTAAGATAGCAGGGGAACGACTCACTGAAAGGTTGTCAGGGAATGACAGGAAAATAAAGTATGCCAGGGAAGTTGAGATAATTGATTATTCGTCAATAATTAGAAAAATGTTGGGATAAAATCCATCATTTTTCTTATTTTTTAATCTCTTGTGTAATGTCAGGAAATGTCTGAAAAGTTGCTAAGGGAAATCGACTTGAAGGGTATTTTGTTACTAAAGCTGTGAGAACTCTTTGAGTTAGGAAGTCATGGAAAGTCATGAAATTTGCATCTGGGTCATGTAATTTGGGCTTTGGTTGATTCATAAAATAAAAATGTGGGTTAAAATACATCATTTGTTATCCACTTTTGCAACAACGACAAAAATTCGCCTACTGTGTTTTTTGGCCAATAATCATGTCATCGCTGTGGTAAACAGTGTTTCTGAGAATCGCTATGTATTGATGACAAAACTTGAATGGCCCAATAAATTTGCAATATCAAACCTAGTAGATATCCTGTTAAACTAGTCCAACAAAGTCATGGAATTTGCAATATCAAACCCATGCAGTAGACATCACATGGTCTTAAAGTCTACCCTTCTACAAGTCAAAGACGCTGGGGTTGCTAAAGGATCATCCATTCATGGCTAATTTTGGATTAAAACAAATTCGCCAAGACATGGAAATCTTCCTGGTCGTTGAACCACGCCTCGGTTGTGTGGTGGCGTCAGTGGACACTGGCCAGGCTCCCTTGATTTTGGCGTGGGTCGAACAGCTGACACCCACCAGAGACCGTTTGGAGGAAGTGAATTTAAGGCAAAAAGCAGCTGTCAACGCGAATAACAAATTGGGAGATAAGTCAGACCAATAAAGGACAGATGGCGGACTAGGAGGACCCTAAGCGGATGTTGCAATGGCTGTGGCTCCAGGTGGTTTCTTCCGTTCTGGTCATGCAGTTGGAAACTCATAACAGTCAGCTGGCCCCAATGAAGGTGAAAGGCAGATGTCTGGATGGGGACCGTTGGTGGCACGTGCCGTCTGCCCTATTCTTTCTCTGGAGTCTTTGAAATTTTGAAATACGATACCCTTGGGCTCTTTGACGTTATGTAAAGAGGCTCCCATGTAAAGGTGGACCCTTCAATGACGACTGCTCCTGGAGGTATCTACATCTATGTCGATTGGCAACGTCTGATGAACACCTGTTGCTTTCGAGAAATGGGTTGCTTTTAGTTTTTGAAAGTTATACGAAATGAGATTGAGAGTGCAGGTGTTGACCCATTCGGAAGATGCCATGGTGCTGCTAACTGGAAGACATCAAGTCCACTGTCTTTGCCTGCAGGATGTGGTGCTGGTGAAATTGGTGGTTGCCTCCTATGGCTAATGACTTGTGGTGGCCTGTTTTCTGCTTCCATGGCCACTTTTTTGTTTGGCAATTTTTTTGGTGAAGTTTTTTTTTTCTGAAACAACAAGATGGCGAGCGTCTGTTGGGCCAAAAATCTGCCTCGCACTGTCAGTGCGTGTTAAAAGTCAACGTTGCCCAAATCACGAAATGATTCCCTAAAAACCTCAGGGAATTTTATATTAAATCTGGGAAACGCAGGGAATTTTGAATTGAAACCTGGAATTTTTCAATATCGGAATTTATATAGTGTTTGCTAGTCATAATTCTGAGAAATCAGCACCAAAATGATTGGCAGATCTACCATTCTCCTAAAATTCAGCATTTGATTTGAGTTGATTTTTTTCTGAAAATGTTGCCTGTGGCACTCCAAAATTAATAATTTATACATTATTGGTGGTTTAGATTTAAAAAATCAAATTGCCATCAGGGTTTTACACGGTAACACCTAAAACCCGTTATTTTTGGTAAATGTTAAAAATTTCTTCTAAAGTACATAGTTTATATCTGTCAATATTAATGTTTATGAAATTGTGAAAATAGAGGCGATTTGAAAACTGCATTATTGGAGATCCAGTTTTTCTAAAGCCAGTTTTCCCCCAAGATTCTTTCACTACCGTATTATTTTTAAAAAAGTGTACATGAAAGAAATGTTCATAACTGATAAGATCCATCATGGGATATGCGGGCTATAAGGTAGCCTAATGTTGGCTAAAAAAAACCCAGCCATTTGGGATCTGGTTTTTCGAAAAATTTCGCCTACGAGGTTTCCTTAGTATTGTTACTAAACATTGTTGTTAATATAATTGTGGCACATTTAATCATTGAAATACATTTTCTGAACCTGGAAAATCTGGAAAACTAAGGGATTTTCGAATTGTCTTAAATACTTGAGGGTCCCAAGTACAATATTGCACTAAACGAGGCCTATACAGCCGGAAATTAATTTCACGCCAGTAAAGCTTGCGAGGCGTTGCCGTGCCTAGCTTTGTGTGGCGTAAGAACTGTTGGTGACGTCAGAAAATACTGATACAAATTTGGGTCAGGCCTGTGCGATGATAAGCAAAAGTGCTGGAGTTTGGTTCTGAAGGCGCCGAAACGCTCGCAGTGTCATTCAGCGCCTCGGATCCTCACGAGCTCCAAATCAATCGTGGGGATTTCTGCCATCGAATCATTGATGCAAACCACGTTTGCTTTGACAAGGGAAGTGCTAATTTCTCCCATTTTTGCCATTTCAGACGAAGTATGCACTGTTGGACGAACGGGACATTTCGCTGGTTCAGCAGTATGCTTTCGAGGCGAGTATTCTTTAGCTCGTACATGTGTGTTTGACTGCCAGCCAACTCTGCTGCTGTCTGGAAAACCAGATGAAATTGCACCATGCAGAAATTGAGGTTATGCTTATTTCTAACAATTTCATTTTGACTGCAGGCCAGAGTGGAGGTGGACAGAGACGGCAATGGGGCCAAAATCTATGCATACGCCTACGACATAAACAGGGGTCGAAGCGCCGGTCAATACGTCCACGTGTTGCTTTGGTACGTACATCTTGCGGGCAGGAGTCTGTTCATCTTTATACAACCCTAATGCAATACTTGGTTAAACGCTTACGAATCGTAATACTCCAGACACGCCAAACGAAAACCTAGGTTTATAACCCAGAAAATGGAGGAAACAGTGATAACGAGTTGCTATGTGTTTCCCACTCGGTAAACACTAACGTGGGTTTCAGTGTAGCCATTGCGTTTTTTCCTATAACTACACTCCCTGTCAGTTCCCTATGACACGGCGCATCCAGTAACACTCGGAATGGAACATAATTTCATCAATATTGTGCCTACTGCACAATCAGTAATATTGGCAGTATTTGTTGATATTGACAGCATTATTGACTATGCAGGGCCTTCACAAATCTCTCGCCATTGGTTATCGTCATACGATCTACAGCACATGGAACCACTACACACCCTGTAAATTCGAGTGCTCTCACAATCCATTGCAAAAACCTTCAAATACCAACGTGATGTCACTGGTGAGAGACCACGGTTATCTACCACGTTTTTCCTTGGTGTGTCTTGAGTATGACATGCTACAATTTGGTACACATGTTAATTTTGTGGAACGTTTGATTATAAAGTGGACTCTGCTTAATGTGATCGTATTGGGTCCATGCCATTTTGATAACAATAGCTCAATGATTGAAATAGAAATGACACAAAAGGCGATGGTTATTTAATTTTAATTCTTCGAGTGCTCCCACAATCCATTGCATACACCTTCAAATACCAACGTGATGTCACTGGTGAAAGACCACGGTTATCTATAAGGTTTTTCCTTGATGTGTCTTGAATATGACATGCTACAATTTGTTTCCAAGTGTTAATTTTGTGGAGCGTTTGATTATAAAGTGGACTCTGCTTAATGTGATCGTATTGGGTCCATGCCATTTTGATAACAACAGCTGAATGATTGAAATAGCAATGACACAAAAGGCGATGGTTATTTAATTTTAATTCTTATGTGCATCATATAAATTAATTTTACAAAGCTATTTACAATTACAAAATCACTTAATGCGTATTAGTTTGCTTACAATTTTTCTGTATAAGTTAATTTATTTTTCACATTCGTAGGTTAGTATTTGAAAATCAAGTAATTTATGATGGCATAAAACTTGAATGGCCCCATATTCTATTAGGCATGGAACACTATTTGAAGTATTGAGAAGCCATGGTAAAGTCATGGAATTTGCAACAATAAACGCCCTGTGGTAATAGCATGCGCTGTATCCCATAATCGAAAAGTATGTTGGTCTGGTACAGCCGAGCAGTTTTTGACTTGGTCCAAGTGTCGGGTTACGTTTAATTGAAGGTTGTACCCGAAAAGACGTCTTCTCTATTGCGTGTTTTATCATTCTTTTATCGTTTGTCTAATAGGGAGAAGCACTGTGGCGGGATCGCACCTGGTTTTAAAGTTATTCACAAAAACGGAGTCACCGTGGACAACAGAATGGAGAATCTGACTCTGGTGGCGTCGGACACGCAGGACGCAGTCTTCGAAGAGCCGCACAGCAAGAGCAGGGAGCAGAGTTTATATTGGGTCGCTATTCAGCAGCTTCCTGTCGACCCTGTAGAAGAGGTAGGGTGCAAGGTGAAGTAGTGGTGGTGTTTTTGGAGCTAACGAGAAATTCTAGTACTAATTCTCGACACCCTTTTCTCGATTCCAGCATTATCCAGATAGCTTTTTCACCAAATTTTATAATGCGAATGGAGAAATTGTTGAAGAGGAAGGTGTGTATTCGTCAGTTTTTTTTGGGGAATTTTGATGGGAGCCAAAAAGAATAATCAAATTAATGGTTAGTCATACTGTTGTCACAGTTGCAGGGAGTGTATCAGACTATTTTCAGTTGATTGATAATTTAAAAGTCGCAGGGCAAGTTTCAAAATACTTTTTTGTACTACTGTCTGCAAATCCTGCTTTACTTGCTGCTTATTATTGCATTCATTTTACATGTATGTCAAGCAATATTTGCTTAACGACATGTCTGTGAGTGGATTTTTTTCCCAATAAATTTAGTGACAAATGTATTGCAACAGATAATTGCAAGTTTTGAAAATTTTAAAAAGTGGTTGAATGTTGTTTTATGACTGGTTGATCTGTCGAGTTGGATTCCTACAGGGTTTCCCCAGACCTGAAAAACCTGGAAATGTCAGGAAAAAATTGCAAGAAGTCTAGAAAAGTCAGGGAAATTCAACATTTTTCACAGCTGGTTATGACAAACAATTCTGTGGAAGAAATTAACAATGAAATATTCATAAAAAAAACTACACTGTAATCTAAATGTGCAGTTTCCTAATGAATATATAGCATTCCTTAATTTGACATACAGTTGGCAAAAAAAGTCTGTGAACACTATGAAAATTGTCGTTTACAAGAAAAATAAATGAAGTACAT
>JAQGAF010006024.1:0-10961 GCA_034687865.1 Kryphioiulus occultus | reverse complement strand
TTCCAGGGCCGCGCATCTGTTCTCGCTCGCTATTTTTTGAATCGGGTGTCGATCCTGCACGGTTCAACGCCGTTCCAGTCGTCAAAACGCGGTTATTTTTCGCCCGGTCCTAGTTTTCCGCTTGTGAAAAATGCGGGTTCTTTCTGCGAATCTGCGGGCTCAAGATGTCCTCCGCTGACGTCATCGGCCTACTATTATGGGATAGCCAGCAACGGATACATCAACTGCGTTCCAATGCAGTAATTTCAACTTTGAAGGCTGCTTTCGCTGAGAAAAAAGCGTAAAAACGAGGCAAAACAGCGTCGGCGATCGGCCGCCGACTGTCCGATACCGATCCGGACGAGAAAGAGAGGCGAAAATCGAGTGAAAAACGAACGAAAACCATGGAACTGTCGTCGGTAGGGGAGCGAGTGTTCGCTGCAGAATGCATCAAAAAGAAGAGGATCAGAAAAGTGAGTTTTTTCGGAGTAAAAAACAGATTGAAATTCAGTCGAAATTTCGTTACGTTTGGTCCGAAAAGGGTCCGCTGATAAACCCGACGAGATACCAACGTCTTTCCTTTCACGCTTTCAGGGCAGAGTGGAGTACTTTGTCAAATGGAAAGGATGGAGTCCCAAGTGAGTATTTGCTCCATTTCAACCTACTATAAACCATATCTTTCTAGACGTATGGTTGCTGAGAATGTCAGAAATTTGTGGTTTAATGTCACTCTGTCATCGCTGCTAATTGACTTTGTCAAACGGTAGCCTAAGTCAGCAAATGCGTCATTTCGACTAACAACAACAACAACAACAACAACAACGTATGGTCCATGACCAATCAGGCTGTGACCAACTTCACTGTGATTTCGGATACTCAACAACAACTTATGATGGCTGAAAACTGCCTGGAATTGGGTGTTAGACACTGATGCTTAATCCATAATCGCTCTTAGTTGACTGAAATGGAAATTTAAATCTACGAAACAACGACGTATTTTTGATTAGATGGATTCTGATTATCTTTGCAAGTAGATGGCGAAGAACCCAATGGCAGAAAGAATTACTGAAAGTTTCTGTTAGACCCTATACGCCATTTCGATAATAGCGAATGAACAATTTTACTTTAAAATTGATCAGTGTATGAGGAATGGACGACATAAATGAAATGAAAGGTCTGTGCACGCAAGACTTTTCATGGTGCTGAAAAATCATTTCCACGACCTTTCCTTGACAAGACAAATTTCTTGTACACTTGTTTCAAGCAAAGAAACAAGATGAACAACAGCTGAAACCGTGATATGTCCCCATCCAGAATGCCCCTGCTAAGCAACAGAAATGACTAACCATTGACTATTTTCAGACACAACACTTGGGAGCCCGAAGAAAACATTCTGGACGCGCGTCTGCTGGAGGCATTCGAAGCCAGGTAAGCGAGGTTCTCGATTTTTTCCTTGGCGGCGATCCATGCGGGATTTTACCAAATCGTTTATTCTTACATTGCAGCCAAAAAGACAGAGACCTCACTGAGAAGAAGCGAGGACCGAAGCCCAAGAAGGACCGAATCCCAGTGAGTTTTCTGGCACAGCCTCATCTTTACATTTCAGATCCAGTTATCAGCTATCGCAAAACCAATTCTTGTTTTTCTTCTCTCCAGTCGACAGAAAAGCCAGTTAGCGTCCTGGACGATGAGGACGTCGAAGCGGATGTGGACGAGTCTTCCTTGAGCCTCCATCGAGGCACCCTCTCACCCATCGAAGAAGAATCTCGCGTCGGACTCCATTGGACGCCAGACGATACATTAGGCAGCAGCGACAAAGAATCTGGCGAGGAGGACGAGCCACAACCACGGGTGGCTGCAGCTCCGCCTCGAAAGGAGGCAACGAAGCGACGATCGGAGGTCCTCAAGGAGCCCGGTCCCAACTGCGGCAGCAGCGGCAATGTCACCTCGTCCAGGCACGCTGCCGCAGCCACGGCCTTGCCAGAAAAGCAGCCAAGACTGGAGCCCCCAGCAGCTGCTGCGGAACCAGAACCCGTGGCGGTTCGTGGCATCCCAACTCTCATAAAGCTCTCTTCTGAACAAGTATCCCAGAAGGTTGTCAAAGATGGCAGCTGCCCGAAGCAGGCGGCACCAGTGGTCGCGGCGCCATTCGAGGTCCAGCCGCCCGCAGCTCATCCGCCACCGCCCGAGGAACGGCTGCCGCAGCACGCAGCCACTGTGGCTACTATGGTGAACGGCAAGAAAAACAACGGACATTCGAATTTCTCGCCGTCGGATTTTGCGTCTGCGGTAGCGGCCCGCGAGTCCAACGGCCACCACGCCGGAACCAACCATTCCGACCAGGAGAACTGTTGCCAGGTGAGCGGCGGCGAGGAGGATGAGGCAGGGGGTGGCGGAGGCGCGCCGCCGCCGCACAATCACGCAGCACTTGTAACGCCATCATCCGACTTCTGGCACAAGCAGAACCCGCTGGTCGACCAAATCTTCATCACGGACGTGACCGCCAACCTGGTGACGGTCACGGTGCGGGAGTGCAAAACGAGGAACGGATTCTTCAAGGAGCGCGATGAGAAGAAGGAGTTCGAGAAGACGGAGGTCAAATGAGACATTTCGGAGAATGATCCGTCCCTTGCCGCAAAGGGATATGAAAAAAATACAAAAACCCACAAAAAACCTTGAGAAAACCACAATAAAATGGTCAGAAAACTGAAAGCTTACAGTTACTGGCGCCAAATCTTACAAAAAGTTTACGCGACGATGAGATTTTGTCGAAAAACCTTAAGACAAGAGTAGAGAAAGAGAGAAATCAATACCTTGTAGAGCCGTTGTGCGTGGCTAATTGTGGCAAGCCTGCTACCGCTTCCTCCACCTTGCCCCTTTTTTTGGTTGCCCTTCGAATAAGAATATGAATAAAATTAAAACGGTTCGAAAACTAAACGCGAGATTCTGGAGGAGATATTCCTGTAGCCACGAAAACATTTGTAAAGGGAACCTAGACCCAAGGACCTAATGATGTGGGAATCAAAGCTCAGATAAATTGGGAAGACGAGGTATACGCTACGTAAAAGGTCCTTTGCACCGCCAAGATTTTAGCTTTGAATCCAGAATCTCCAATGCAGGACTCCTGTCTCCGAAAAAACGGTTTATTCTCTCTAAATATATACATAAATATAATTACAGTATATATTATATATAGCGTTTTGGTTTGTGGTTTAAAAAGCGACGAAAACATTTGCCCCCAGTTCCCTCGTCGTGAAAAAGCGCGACGCAAATAGTGTACCTTGAGATTTATATTCGTTGGTCCCCCTGCACCCCCGCCAGAGTATTATTATATTGAAAAGCACCCATCCCTCAATCGAGTCGCACATTGGTCCTAGCCCTTACCCACCCACCCAGCTTCGCCCCTCAAGCCGCGACACTCGCTTGTTGGAAAACATGAAAAACGGAAAATAAAATTTACCGAATTTTTCTTTCAACGGATTTTGCCGGCTCATGAATCATGTTTCTTTTTCTGCAGCATCGGTGCTTTGTAAGATGGGCCTGGGGATTGCGTTCCTCAAGCATCAGTAAAATAGCTGAAAGTTCTTCGTACAGGGTTGGAAACTACCAACACTTTTCGTCCAACGTCTCCAATTCCTTGGGTCGAGAGATGCTCGAGTGATGTTCAGATTTCACTCTCGTGTTGGTCATTTCTGAAAAAATCACTCGTCAAAATCCAGTTCAATATCTGAAATTCACAGCGCGCAGCAATTTCAACTATTACCAACAGCGATACTGATCGTGCAGGGGGTAATAATGATGGCTCAAAGCTGAACATGGGTTACTGACGATTATCCGTGTCTTTTTGGATAACCGAGTGTCGGTATTGAGACAGTGATACCGACCATGTGAGATCGCTCATCAAATAAAGGTAACATTTTACTTAACCTAACCTGTTTATTTTTATGAACCAAGGTACTTTTGTACATCGCCTATCAAAGTTCACATTAACACTGCGCTGAATTCATGAAAATTTAAGGAAAATTTCGATACATGTAGTTTGCATAAGGCGATTGATTAGTTAGTCATCATCTTTTACAAAATTTTGGAATACAATCCATATTTGTTATTTTTTTATGAAAAAAAAAATGTCATGTACAATGTCAGGATTTGAGAGGAAATCCTGTACTGATAGTAATACTGATCATGAAGGGTCGTCCAAATATCGGCGCATACTGTCAGTACTACGGTTTCAGTGTTATTGACGGTGTAATATCGGCTTTGGAAGAACTGACTATAAGATAATGCCAGATGCTTCCAGATGGCGACACCATAGAGATCTTAATATACATTTTGTAAACTTTAAAACAGTTGATGTAAGGTCGCCTTAAAAGAAATGGGCCATTCGGCCAAAACCTCAGGGTAAAACAACTTTGGCCAGCCTGACGTCCATCTTAATTTAAATAAATTTCAATTCACCCGAACGTTCCCATTAGCTAATCGGGGTCAATTTAAAAAGTTATCCGCTGCCTTTCTTTGCCTGGAGCAAAACATAAATGAAGTGAAACTAGGCGAGTTGCTCGCACTTCACAAACTGACCTCCTTGGTAGTCAATTGACCTTAGGCACGGGAAACATAAATCGAAACAAATTGAACGCATAAAAAAACGCATGATAAATGTGAATTTTTAACGCTATTCTTAAATGTTTGTTTTTTTACTTTTTGCAATTGGCTCATTAGCGCGCCTTATATACCAGGTGGAAAATAAAACGGTGGTCAAGCTGAATTTCTAATATCTGCAGGTGGTGTTTTTCAAGTTTTATCGGCACGACCCCCTTTTGGCTGTCAAATTTGACAACTATGGATTAGTTTGCAGTAGACATTTAATGGATTAAAAACACTTTCGACTCTTTCCATCTAATATGAATCGTGCTTTTAATTCAATCATGACGTTTGATGACCTCTACAGCATATTCAGGACGTTCAATATAAATTGCATTTTGAAAAATGTTAGTAATGAAACGAACGTCGCAGGCGACATTTTTTTTTTTTGAAAACTACGCTACTGATGGATTTAGAGTCAACGGCATCATTGAAGGAGTTGGAACTTCCAGAGCCTTACCCGACCGTCATAGACAAATGATTTTGTAATTACACCGTGCATTAAATTTTTCAAACCAGACGATGTAGCTATTACATACGTGTACTAAGATCAGTTAACAACATTTTCTAATGCACCAAAAAACGCCAAATTGCATCTTGAAATTCATTTCAAAATTTCTGGCAATTTCGTAAACAACAACATGAAGTTCCTAACGTTAATTCAATGACTTTTCAATGACATTAATGGCCTGTCAATACTCTAGTATACATAATTTCGTGCATTTTCGTATATTTGTTTCAATACTGCTTCGTGAAAACGAAAACCAGACCAGATTAATGTTACTGAAATGCGGAAAACCAGGACGAACTTCGGTTACCCGTACTAGGCCACTATAAAAGCAATGGCAACATTTCTCAATAGCTGTTAAGTTACCAGGTCCAAGAAACCATGGTGAGCAGTCGAAACGATCCAATTGATATTCTGGTAACTTTGCCGAAATGTCACTTTTTGCACTGACCGAGAACTTTTTTAGTCCGGTTACTCGACAAGACCATACATCATTGGAAGATATTTTTCTTCACATTTTCACTCATTGACTAGTCAACGAACAATCATTCTGCGTTAAAAATTCTTAAAAAAAAAAACAATTTAAAAAATGGGGAAAGTCTGGGCTTCGTTTTCTCACACAGACGTTCTCGCAAAAATCGTTCAATTCCCGTTGCTGGTAGATTTGTTATCATCATCGCAGAATTTCGAATATTTCACACATGACTGAATTTACGACAACTCGTACCTGGTCGCTGCCATACGCATGCGAGTCGAGTTGGACCATTTTTCGGATGCTACGATCTGACCCAATATTTTCGGGCGGTCGTGGCAATTCCACGCTCGAGAATCACCATCGTCAGCGTTGTCGGTGTGTTGAGAGGACCAACGACATCAGCCCTTCAATATTGTAGCGTCAGGATGGTCGCGCTTACCTCTGAAAATAAATAATCCGGAGTCCTGTTGTCCGTAGATCTTGAGTCAGTTTAACCCTAGGACAGGGGTCCGGATGCTTCTTCCTCCAAGTACACTTTCATGGCTTTGCCAATGGTCACTGGCAAGTGATCCGTGACCATATGAGGGGTGACCAAGATGCGGTCGAAGAAAGTCGCTTTTCGCCAGAACGCTTGGATCCGACGGCCGTCGCTGCAAACAAATTTAACATTCCGGTTATTTCTTGGCTATTTTGGGGGATGACCCGTACATTTTTTGTTACGGCTTCGTTAGTCTTACAATACTGACCGGCTCGACTCCGACCTGACCAGATGCAAGATCCGTCCCGGCATACGAAGCTGGGGGAAACCTTGACCGCACCGGACTGAATTCTAAAGTGAATTTAACAAGAAGGTTGAAGCGAGAAAAAAGACTAGACCCGTGAATCGATTCGTCCTGGTTGCTTTATAATTAGTTTCAGGGGTCCCCCAAATTCTCTCGGTTTCCAAACCTTTAATTTCATCGTTTACAATTAAGGGCTGAAAATGGGATTTTGGCCAAAACACAAACTCGCAACACTTACGTAATACCGACTACATGATCCACGCACCATAGGAGTGTTTTCCGCTTGAACTTCCAGCGTCAGCGCAGTCTCTTTGGCAAAGATGATTTTCAGGATTTCCTTCGTCAACACTTTGTACTGAAATAATAAAACGCCTCCATTAATTTTGCACCCAACCTCAATTAGTCCATAATACTGAACCTGTGATACCGGCAGTATGCATCAGTATTTACAGGATCTAGTACAATTAGTATAACTAAGTACGTCCAGTTCAATACTAATTCTGAAAACAAAATTCCCCGAGGTTTCCAGGTTTTCCAGGATCTCAACAAACATATCCCAATGATGGATATTACGGACTTTTCTTTGAAAAATTGCCAGAATTTTTTTTTTTTTTTTTTGGAAATAATAAAGAAAAAATTTTTTAAGGAGTTTTTTTTTTTATAAAAACTGGATCACCTATTCACCAGTTCTAGGTCATTTCAAAAAATGTAGAAATTCTGTCTTAATATTGACAGAAATTAACTACAATGATAAAACTTGAACAAGAAATTATCAGAAATAATGGATTTTAAGTGTATAATCTCTCGAACACATCTTCCAGAAATATTAATATCAAAGGCAACACTGACGGAATTTTTTTTTCAAACTAAATCACCAACAATATAGTAAGATTGAATTAGGAGCAGGGCAGGTAAAAATTTTATAAAAGCTTAAATCAAGAATGCTGGATTTTAGGGGAATGGTAGAATTGATTATCAGGGCAATAATTTTTTCGCTGATTTTTCGGAATTATAATCAATTCCAATCAATTAAATAGAATTCCAATTCCAGATTTCAATTACAAATTCCCTGACTTTTCCAGGTTGTTAGTCACCATGATTAAAACGTTTCTGAATTCTCCGGAGTTCTTCCAGTAATTCTCCGGATTCTGCCGGACATCCAGTCACCCACATACATACCTTGGGTTTGTCGCAGGTGGTTAGCGCGTCCATCAGCGCCCCCTTCAGAGCGTCCAAATTGGCCAAGCTAAGTCTGGGGATGAAGTCGTAGCCAAGGATGATGGTCATCATGAAGCACTCTGTCTGCTCGGCCACTTCCTGGCTGAGCACCCCTCCAGGCGTCCCGTACAGGAAGCACCTGAGGCCCGGGTACTTGGGCCGCAGCATGAGTCCGAGCATAGCGGCCACTCCGGCCCCTAGGCTGTGGCCCACGAGGATCAGCTCGTAGCCGGGGTGGAACCCGAAGGCCTCGTCCAGGTGACCGCCTCTGACCAGCCGGTCGTGGACGTAGTGCGCCGCTTTGAGCATGCCGCGATGAGCCGCGGAGTCAGGTGGCACGTCGTCGCATGTCAGCGGCTCGCACTCCGCAGTCAGGTCAGTCAAGACGTCGCGCAAAGAGATGGAACCGCGGATGGCTAGAACGACGGCCTGTCGCTCGTGGTCCAGAACCACCATGAAGGGCACCTGGTAGACACGATTGCGGAACGAGACGAAGACTATGTTCTCGGGTCGCAGTCCAGTGATCAGCCGCAGGGCGCTGCGGTTGCAGCCACAAGAGTCATCCTCCACCACGGCGCCTCTCCACAGACAGCAGCACCTGGAATCGGATACGATTGGATATTTTAATTTACATTTACAATTAACCACGTACGGCCAGGGTGAAACGCGAGTCTTACCTCAACCGCTTGGCAAGCCTGCACGTCCACGTACAAGGATGGATGAGCACGACCATGGACCAGCCATAGAGAGCCAAAGCGTACTTGTAGTAATAGCTGGCTGCATTGATGGTCATCCATGCTGGGATCTGCGCCTCAACGGGCGAGTGCTCGCGCATTGGGACCATTTCGTATTCTGCGACACAAGTTCACGCATAAGAGAACTGATGGCGAAAAGCAATGAGGAGTAATGATTGTCACACATACTTTGATACAAAAGGACCAATCCTGCAAAAATATCACTCGGCACGAGATCCACGTCCCAAAACAACGAGGCAAAAAGCTTGGCGATGTCTTCGAAAGCACTCTTTGCGTTCGACTCCCAAATGCAGCAGCACGCAAACAATTTACACCTGCAAGCACACGTTCATATAAGTATTTTATTAGTGAAGAGTATACCGCGGTCAAATTTAGTTGAAAAAACTAGATCAGAAATTGCTTTTAGTTTACCAATTTTTTTTCCAGTTACCCATTCAGGTTAATTCAACTTTATAAAATTACAAAATTTTCACATTTCAAAACCATTCGTTACACACAGTTTGAGAAACGCTGTGATAAGATGTACACTGTATTTACCACTGAATAGTTTTGTCATCCTTGTCATTCATAAATTATAATTAATTTCCTCCAGTAGCAGTGATCATTAAAAGTTTGTTGTGCAACTAGATATTTTTTATTAAATTCATGAATTTGAATAAATATCCATTTGAACTTGCATCTACATGTAGTGCACACTATGAAATCTCAAATGTGTGAAATATTTTGGGGCGATGCATGTTACGTGGCTAAATTCCAGATAATTTTTGATAAAATTCAGTTAATCTTAATAAGGACAATTATAAATTTGCAACTACATTATTAAATCCCTAATTCAATCTCAATTTGCGACGAGCACAATTTAGATTAAATTTTAAGTTCATGCAATTTTGACAAGGCAATTTTCTTTTATTAAATTCAATGAATTTGAATGAATGTGAATTTAATACAAAATGTTTTTGCCTTGATTTAAATAAATGCTGCATATTTATTGCCATGCAATTTACTTGCGTGGAAAATTAAGTTTTGCATAAAAAAGTTGGGTAGCATTTGCTAAATTTTCAGCCAGTTTACATTCAGTGCCAAAACGAGTACGTTACCTGTCCTTCCAAACGCCATACACCTTCTCGAAATTGTCGATGTCAGAGTCCTTGTGAGACAATGCGTGAAGATAGCGCTTCCCGAGTGAGTCGAAGGCCATCAGGAAGTGGAAAATCTTAAGGATGAGTATCAACGAATAAATAATGCAAACGCCTGCAACAAAAAATGACAGAAGTTTCGATTATGATTCCATTCTCTTCGTCCATGAGTCAGGATTTCATCGAATTGACTTAAAATTGAATTTTGATCGTGGGTAATCTCGAAGGCTCGCTGACCTTTAATGACCACTATGGTGGTTTGCCGCACGCAGTCGCTTGGTTCCTTAAAAAATATCATCCAAGCTTTGATGGTGAGCACCAGCTCGGCCACGGACAGGATGGTGCGCGCGTACAGCAAAAGCCCGATGCGCTGCCGCGGCTCTGCATTCATTATGGTGCCACGGCTGCTCAACCACGTCATGGGCACATTGATAGCCACAGAGAGGACCGCAACCACTAGGAGCGCCACCAGGAGATTCTTCAGCTGCAGCGGATCTTGACACGAGTCTGGAAAAGCGTGGATCTCCAAAGAAAAAATGGATAACCTGCAGAAATAACGAATCGTTTAAGAAAGCAATCCGACACGTTGTGAATTTAATTACTGATGTATTAAAAATGATATTACAATCATTTTAGAATTCCCAGACCTTCCTAGGTTCTGCAACCTGGTCATTTCATGCAAGGTCATCAACTTACATTAGCACAATAACGATAACATTTTTATTTTTTCAATGAATTTTTCAAGGATTTCTTCAAGTGGCGTGCAGAATATTAAATGTTTTGCTCAACAAGTAGGCCTATCATTAAACTTTCTGACAAAATACTTTCGCATGACTTGCAATTCAGATCAATTCAAATTAATATCTGTCAGCAATCATTCTTATGACAAAAATATAGCCAAAGTTCAATCAGTGCCTCAAGAGAACATTCAAGTATTACGTCATCACTTTAATTGGGCAAATGTTTGAGAAGGAAGATAGGGAGAGGGGAATCAACGTTCCCAAATCTCAATTTATGTATTTTCCAGGATTTCAATGACTTCAATATTTAAGCCCAAATCTCAAATCAAGTAAAAATGAAAATTGCAGTTCACAAATCAAATTGAGCCTGCATCATGCAGATACCATGACACACCCAATTTTCTAAAACTCCACATTCAGCTTCACAATTTATCAGTGATTCAGAATATCCAAGCGTACGCCACTATACAAGTATATATACTCGGGTGTCGTAAATTACTGTCAATAAACATCAGCTTCGTGAGTTGTAAAAAATGGCCAAAAAGATGCATAAATGCCATCAGATTTTCAATTAATTAAATAAAACCAAAAATAGCATCAATAACAAAAAATAATAATCCAATCAAACACGACATCCACGACATGACAACTTACCACAGAGACATATGCTAGAGGGACAAACAGGCACAGACACACACAGAGACATATGCTAGAGGGACAGACAGAG
>JAQGAF010006023.1:0-10963 GCA_034687865.1 Kryphioiulus occultus | reverse complement strand
ATTGCATGCCCATACGGATAATTCTTACTATTGGTCTTACTTTCTGCATGCCATTCGACGTTGGAATTCTCTTCCAATGGATAGCCTTAAGCTTCAAGAAATTCAATTTGACAATGATGTCTTGGTGGCACCCACCGAATCTTACTTTGGGTTGATCGACTGCACCCCCCTACCACATGGTATTAAATTACTGACAATAGGGTACTGAGTTGAATTGAATTGAATAATGAATTTATGAAATTGCCAGCTGGTAATTTATAAGTGTCACTAGCATTGAAAGGATTAATGGTGAAGGAACGTCATAAAAAAAACATAATTTTCAGAATTTTAGAATCATCAATTTTAGGATAAAGCACGTTTATAAAACGAGACGAATTTTTTTGTGTAAAACAGTAGTTTAAATCAAATTTTTATTCAAAATATAAAGACGGTATTTGGTTGATGCCTCATCTCTCTGACATGGTTTGTCATAATTTGTCCAACACCTTCCCCTAAAATGATGAAATTAAAAGACAGTCGAAGCCCATTTGTAGTATTTTGATGTATTCAATTCAGTACTCGATGTTATGCCGATCCTACACGGTCAGAGTTACTGTCATTATTCCGATACTGACAATTAATCGATCCGCAAATTCGGATCGTCGTCAGTATTGAGAACGGAACATTAATCCATCAGTACATGTACTGCGCCCATTACACGATCACTATAACTGTCCGTATTTTTATCGAATTGACAATATCACTATCCGAATTTTTTTGAATTGACAATATCAATATCCATATTTTTTTGGAATTGACATTATCACTATCCTTTTGGCCCCCCATTAGGGGGGGGAGAGGGGTTAATTACCAAGCCACCAAATTTATTCTGCCATTATCCTATCATTATTTGTCTGTGAATTTATTTTAACTTAAGGTTGTTCTTTGGAATATACTGTAACTCCAACGTCTGATGACTTTCCAAAATTAAGATCAATAGCGTGAATCCGAATAGGCTTGGAATTTCATAAGTGATGTCGGTGATTTCTTTTATAAATGATTGAAGCCATTACCATTTTTACGGTCAACAATATCGTTTTCAACATGTCGAGGGATTGCCAGACGTTGGCATTGCTTGCCATCATTTCCGTCAATAATGGTTTATGATCTCTGGCTTCCACATTCGTCACCCTGTAGAATGTGTAGACCACGGAAATCGTGATTTCATTTGCTGGCAAAGATGGCAAAAACGTTCCTCCACCCTGTCACGCTGGCAATGGACTTTGCTGCGAGCTTAGTTTAGAAATCAATGTTTAATTATTCATAAAGGAAGGAAACCCTCTCAGGATATCGTCATCAACGATCCGCGCCTGCGAGGAACGGAATCTGAATCTGCGTCTTGATTGCTACGAGATGAGACGTCAACACAAAAGCTATTTGCTCGAAAAACACTATCGAAAAAATGTTATTTTCCGAATCAGCATTGGGATTGTATAAGCTTAGAATTCAGTCTTGGGATAACCAAACATTATTATGTTAACATGTGTTGTTAACACCATATAGTCGAATTCGGTTATAATGAGCAAATTGCCATAGCAGATTTGGGTTTTTTCAGGTTTTCATAGAATCTTTTACGGTTATAACGAGCACACTACTCGGAAATAACGAATAACGAGCTCACTGCTCGGATATAACGAGCAAATTTTCAGAAATACGGTATCCGGAACACCAAAACTTAAGTTAACCTTTGGGTTCCCTGTTCAATACCGGTAGATATCAAGTTTCGAGTTTAACCTCAATTGTCCTCCCTCACCATTTTGTTTGGCAAACTACGGAAAAAGAAAGAATCCCGTCCAAGGCATAAACGGAAACTAGTCATTGGTGCAGCCATTAGTTCACTTACATGTATGACACTTTAGGACGTTAAGGAATTACAGCATCATCTTGGTGAAGGGGTTATACAAGTTTGATTTATGGTATTTAAATGTGATTAGGATTTTGTCACAAAAATAAATGTAAGATTTAATTTGTATACAGATTTCGATGAAAATGATGTCAAGTGCTGACACATGGGAAGCCGGGTCTGAAAATCATGACTGTTGTGTCAAAATACTTGACCGTTGCATTTCCTAAGCAGGGTAAAACGCAAACTTGCGTCTGAAATGTTTTCTAAGCAATGAAATCTCATATTAATTCACGAGAAGTGAGTTGTATTTAAATGTATGGCGAATTTAGCTCTTTATGAAATAGCGAGTAACTGTTATAACGAGGGTTCTTAAAGGTTGTTTATTTGATAGGTCAATAACACTTTCGAAGCCAACAAAGTGCCTATCGTGCTGCCATCTACAAACGTGTCCTGCACATCAAATTTTCTAGTATTAAAATTGAAGGCCAGATTAGAAGTGAAGAAAACTATAGTCGCTCATGTCTAAATTAATCCATGGGTTTGGATTAAATAAGGTGGAATAATGACCGATAAGTCGCGGTTTTTTCTCTTGTAATGTTGTTATATTTTTAGACCAGGGCCAAGTTATTAATTTTAGTAAATTTTCCACAAACGTGTTTCTTCTAATTTCAACAAAGATTCACCTACCGAATACGAATACTTTGGAAAATTAGAAATTGTATCGCATTTTAATTTAAAATGCCATATTTTCTAACACCTCCATGAGTTGAAAGACAATTCTATCGCCTAACATGCAAAGCAAGAAATAGGAACAGAATACAGGAGAACACGAATTAATGGACGAGTTATATGGCTCGGAGAAGCTGGAGCACGTGGTGCCATCTGTGAACCAGGTCCCAAACTGCGGAGAAATGATTTAACGAAGATTCACCTACCGAATACGAATATTTTGGAAAATTTGAAATTGTATTGTATTTTAATTTAAAATGCCACATTTTCTAACACATCCATGAGTTTAAACGCAATGCTATCACCTAACATGCAAAGCAAAAACTACGGAAAGAATCAAGAATGGGCTCGGAGAACCTAGAGCACGTGGTGCCATCTGTGGGCCAGGTCTCAAACTGCGGAGAATTGGCAAGGTCAAACACCCACAAGAACGGCCTGCTAGGCCTGGGGTGGGCGTACCAGTAGACGAATGGGGCTAAACGATCCACCAAACGAGTTTTATCGAACGGCTCGTGCCCAAATGGAGATCTCAGGGCTGGAATTTGTGTGACGAATAGCAGCCATTTAACCCAGTTTGTGATGGCGCGTGGGCAATCTAGGTTGAATGCGGCATTTGTTCCCACCGCCGCAACAATGGCCGCTGTCGACGATGCAACTATCTCCTGAAGAGAAGAGAAAAAAGCATGGATTTTCCCATCGCTTCTTCTGGATTCTTCCGCCCCAGTTTGCTTAATGGATAGCCAGATCAGATGGCAGCGATTCCTTCTCTCTGCAATTTTCGGGGACTATGGGCCATTGGAAGGAATTGAGCTACCATTGCGGCTGTTCGCACCTTAACCTGACACCTACGGTGCTGCCACCTGTGATGCGTCGACGTAAGCTAGACGCGTTTTAGCGCCTGGAAAACGATTGAAATGTGTGATCTTGGGTAGTGGACAGCTTTCACTGTTTTCTTTATTTGCGTAAATTTCACCAAGGCTGGTGGCGAACTTTAGTGTTTTCTAGACTAATCTAATATACACATGTTGTCCTTGTAACACTTTGCCCACGAAAGGCACGTGTTGTCCACATAACACGTGTTTAAATGTTGTCTAAACTGTAGTTTTAAGTTCAACTGCAGTTAGGGCGGTTTTTAGCATGCCTTAAAACGGCTAGTGGTGTTCATGATGCCTGAATTTGGAATATTTGGTGCCCAAGTTGTTCCAAGCAAGGGGCGTCCATTCAGGGAAATCTTGACGTTTTAACCATTAAGTCTGGGAAATTCTGGTGGAAATTTGTTTCGGCACAACTATTTTGGTTGGTATAAGTATCTAATGAAAAGCATTGGAAAAGCTGTATTTGTGTTCTACTTTTTCTAAAAATTTCGCCTACGGCTTTTTCGTTATGTCTTATTATTATCATTAATTTTCCTTAGGAAAAATTCACCTAAAATGCATTATTTTCGTTAAAAACATTTCGCCTACGGTGTTTCCGTCATTATGAAATTTTTTTCATATTTTAAAGAAGCCCTCAAAAATGCAGTGTTCGAGATTTAGTCGTTACAACCGCCAGCGTTCGCATCATTACTAATATTAATACACTAAAAATCCAATATTTCCGGTAATTTTTGCAAAACTTTCGCCTATGGCAGTCTCTTAATTAATATTTCTTCTTACAAAATTGTGGGCTAATTCCTTCATTTCGTGATCAGATCTATAATTTCTAAAATTTCCGCCACATGGTATCTTTGTTTGGATCAGATCTGTTAACATTTTCTTGAAATTGTCTGGAAATTTTCCAAAAAGTGTCCGGAAAACCTGGAAAAGTCAGGGAAATTCAATTGAAGATTTGGCTATAGTTATCCGTACAGAAAATTCAAAAATAGTTAATTGTAGGGTTGCAGATGAATTAAATTTAATCACATGTTACATTTTTTGATAAGTCAGGAAAATTAATCAGATTTGGTCAGGGAAAGTCATGAACCATGTTTGAAAACGCCTCTGGAAAACCTGGATAAGCCATGGAAATCTGATCCAAGATGTCCAGATTCATTGTCGTGCACGAACGGAGGAATAATTACATAATTGTTTTAGAAAAATCTCTGGATCGATTTAATGATAATGCAAGTCAATTAGATACTAGGTTGTTATACCGCCTTTCCATGGCTCTTTTGAACATGTTCCACAAAAAGCTTCAACTGATGGCCCTACTAGATTTTTTGCCATTCATGGTCGGGGCAACTCTTGGCAGTTGCTGCGGTACATATTTGCTCCAATTATTGCGCCTGATGTGTGTTTAGTGGCACAATAAAAGGCCATAAAGCAGGCAGTGGCCCACACAGCTATGGCAAAATGTTTTGGAAGCAGTGCTAAACAGCATTTGCTACGAAGCCCGACGCTATTTCTGCGGGCAATCTGTTGTTTGTTGCATTCTCCAACTTACAGCAACATTCGTGGCACGAAGCAATAAGTGACCTTTTCAGAAAGGACACATTTGAATGGCTGCAGGTCATTACTTCCAATATGGACTGCGTGAGAGAACGACCATCTAAAAAAACTGTGCCCAGATGACCTCCAGCCTAGCCCGAGCTTTGAACAAACAATCCATGCTTATTATGTTTGTTCTATTCCTGAACGTCTCTGTTGCAGGAATTCATTTTTTCCTCACATTTGTATATTTTTAGGATTTTTGAAATCGTAACTGCATTCCAGGTTTTCTTGTTTTCGCTATGGGCCAGCATCGATCGGAAACCATGTTGATGCGTTTGTTGACACTATAATGGAACTGCAAACTACTGAAAGCAGTTTTTTATTTTCTAAATTAAGCTTATTTGATAAATATGAGATGGTTGGAGGTTTTTTATTTTAATGTAAATTAAGCTTGTTTGATAAATGTGAAATGGTTGCATCTTTCAAGACCCCAGCCCTTGTTGGATTTCTGGATATTTGATGCGTTTCGCAGAAAAGACATGCAATTGACTGTCGTCGACAGTTGTAATTTTCAAGTAGATTTGCAATTAGTTCCCTAACATTCTAGTGGTTGTTTTGAATCAGCTTCATCTTGGCGAAGTGATATGGGAAGCATATTGATGTCATTAGTTTTTTCTTGGAATGTGTACTCGTGTGTTTTTGCTTTGTGTTGTTATTAACCATGAAGCCTGTGAGTATATTTTATTCTTATTCAAGAATGCAGTTTCAAATCAATTCACTTCAACTCAGTACCCTACTGCCAGTAATTTAATACCATGTAGCTACACCATGGTATCCAATGTATTTTTTCTAAGTTTAAAGCTGTTAAAACTTCAAAAAGAAAACTTTAAATGTCGCCAAATACGCCAAATACGCCAAATGAGGACGCCAAGAAGTCGGTTAAAATGACTCTGAAGAAGTTGAACTAAGACAACGGACAAACTGACAAAGAAAGTTGGTGAAAATGCTTAATTGCGACAGCTTTGACAGGTGTCATTTTTGTATGCTTTGCAAGTTTGGTTGAAATACACAGGGCATATTCCGTAGTACGTTAGTATTGATACTGCCGTATCAATGTTTTGTCCCATATTTCTTCTTGAGGTGAACCCTGGGTGACATCCAGGGCCTGCTGAAAACACATGTAATTCATGTTGAAACCAAAATGGACTATGGTGCCCAATGACTTCTTATCAGTATGACATGCCTTTTTCATGGCTCGTATCAGCACAGATAACTGTAGCGAGTCTAATCATTTGGCCTTTTATGTAGGCAGTTGCTTAAGCATGCAATTACCGTAATTGGTTTTCATGAACTGAAATGCTCGTCTGATATTTTATATAGCCATCCGGTCAGTTAGCTTTCTTATTGTCTCGGTAATGATTGAGCTACTCGTTTTGCTTGCCTTTTCAGCCATTATCTTTCTACTATTAGCCCTGTTTTTCTTAGTTACAGTGCATGGGGAAAATCCCTTCGTATTCCTTAATGAACGTAGGGCACGTAAAAATGCCGCTGTACCAGGTCACGTGACTGTGAGGGTAATTCGGTTACGCAGTTAATTAGTCACGTTACAAATACTGTTAATTGCAACCGAGCATTCGCTAACCAAACTCGTAATGGCATCGTGTAAGTGCCTCATCTAATTACTACCTGGCAATTTGCAACCTGTAATGGACGTCGTGGAAGGGAAATTCCCAGTAATTGAGATTTGCAATCAATCCCGAGCAACTCAACAAAGTTTTATGGAATTTTCTGCGGTATTTATTTTTTTCAATTAGTTTTTTAGTTTCTCAATTTCATGGAAATCATGGATGTCGACTGAAGATTTCTGGGTTGACTAATGTCTTTATCCGTATTTGTGGCCTGTACTTCGGAATATGCCCTGCTGCTGCCCACCTCAGCAGTGACTATATAAGAAAGTTGGCTTCTCCTACAGGCTCTTAGGCTGGTAGTGATTGCCTGCAGTTGGGGCAGCTAAACTATATTTTTAGGTTAGTAAAGGTTTGGATAAACACAACAAAACATAAGAAGGATATATTGAGTCGGTTGATCGAGGACACACTGCGGCACCAAATGCGTTTCATCTAAGTTCAAAGTTGTTAAAACCTAGGAAAGGAAAGCACATTGATCCAACTGCTTTTAATGTAATCAATTGTTCCTCGAAATTAACCTATGTGCCAAATTTGAGCACTCTAGGAAGCTGGGAAGTTGGTTAAAATTAATTGAAAAGTAGTTGAACCCAGACAACAGACTGACAACTAACCAAGTTAAAAGAATGGTCGTAAAACTAAAAGGCTAAATTGTAACTGCTGGGACAGGTGTCATTCTTGTCTACTAGATACGTTGGGTTGAAATGTAAATATTTCATGCAAATTTGGAGCAGGGAATATTCCGTAGTACATCAGTTTTCGTGAAAAAAATCGATTTTGAACGGGTTTGCAAACCGCTGACCCGAGTTCCATGTGAGTGGTTCACATTACACGCCAACTGAGTATGACACAAGCTATTGTGCTGCATTATGGGTAGATTATCAGTGTCTGTGCCGGATTTGGACAGGGCGCCAAGCTGCATTTAGCAATTGCCAACTGTAAAAATTGCAATACTTTTTAAGTGCATCCTTCGGAATATCCAGATGCTCTTCACGCCAACCTATGTTTGCAGTGAAAACACTCAGCTTTGTAAGCTGACATTCTGTCTCATGCAGTGATTGCTATCAGGCGGAACATGCTCCAGCCATGTCGTCTACTTCCGGTTGACCCCTTGGTGGGGTCATTTGGAACCAAACCGTACAGTTGTATACAGAGTTATGCTATTCGCTCGTCATCATGAAGTGAATTGATGCGTTGAGCCAAGAAAACGATTCTCAGCTTTGTTTTATGGAAATTTGTCTGGGATGCTAGAAAGATCTTCAAAATCGACTGGGTTGTCATGAAATGTCAAGATGCTTGGTCCAGATATCCATTGCAGTTTTGTTGCTCAAAGTTTGAATGTTGTAGATTTTTGAATTAGTGTGTCCTGTTCAATTTAAAATGTAGACTTGGAACATGTGTCAATACAAAATTGTGATTTTTCAGACCCAACCAGGTGGCAGCACCCGTCATTTCCTTTGCTTGCTGGTGATGTGGACACTGTTGTGTAAATATTTTTCCATAAACTCTTTCTGGAATTTTTTTTTAAATCATGTTTCCCACGAAACATGTTTTCGTAAAATGTTGCTAGGTGTGTACTTGGCTTCATAAGCCAACTAGCCCCGATTTTTATTAGATAATAAAATGAACGTCCCCAAAATGTGACCCCAGTTCTGGTTTACGAACATCAGTGTTTCGCAAACCATTTCGAAATACTTATCACCCCTTCCACCAAATACACTGTAGTCAATAAACAATTTTACAAGAACCTTTGTCAAACTAACATAATTCAGTTACTCTCTATTTCCACATTTATAATTCATCCATATTGCAATTTTCAACCCTAAAGACTGCTTTTCGTATTTAGTTATGGCGTTTTACATCGAAAGTTAAATTTGAATAAAATGTTAATTTTAAGCATTTATTTGTGGAAAAGTATCCAAAAGCACGTGAATTGTTTGTATAACAATAATATTCATAATTGATCTTATGCAGTGATATGAATTCTTCCATTCCTGCTTCAATATAAGATCCCAACTCTTGGCCATCTCCTACCTCCTTTGAGTTTTTAGCGCCCCCTTTATGAATCACTGTACATGTGAACACATCTGCCTAATCTATTTTTGAAAATATAATTTGGATAAATATGGTGTATGCCCTGTTCAAGGAAAAAAATGTCATATCAAGTCTTCGTCATTAATTGTTTCTATTTAAATGGTATGTGTTGGAAACTCGACGCCTAACAAACCTAACAATGTCATTTCAGCTATGGTTGCCCCTAGCCGTTGTGCAAGCACTGCTAGCTTACGACCCTTTAGGAGAAACACACTTTCTTATGCCCCCAGTGCTAAATGTGCGCAACAATCAACACAAATAATTAATAAATAATTCCTAGAGATATTAGTGTCATTTAACTCTGAGCTACTTGACGAGTACAGTAGAACCTGCCTAAAATAATACTCTTGGGATCGGTGCCAAATATTATTTTAGACAGGATGTTATTTCAAACAGGTTCAGCTACAGATTTGCTGTACAACTGCAAAATATGGGATACTCGACGTAGATTATTTGCCTTTCATCTCCTGCCAGCTGCATTTTGTAATATTGCTTAAACATACATGTATGTCAGAAATCTATTACAATTTCCATTCCGTCCACATACGACAACGTAGTTAAACGCTGTAAAGACGATTTTAAAACACGATATATTCTTATGGAAATACAAGAAATATAAATAAGAAAATACAAAGAAAATAAGAAACCCAAATCTCGTTATACAGCATGCCCAAAAATCTCTTCTACACCTTTGATTTTAAAAATGTCTTTAAAATGATTTATATTTTTGCAATCATGTTTAACATTTTTGGTTACACGTCTGATATTTTTGACCGGTCCTTTGTTAATATTACTTTACAAAATCACTGGGGCCAATAAAAATTAATATCACTTTAGGGAGGTTTATTATTTCATACATGGCTTCCAAGTCGGGACAGTCACATTATATCATTTTAGAGAGGATATTATTTTACACAGGTACTACTATAGCAATCAACCACAATTCAAATGTGCACGATTGCAGCAGGGCATATGCAGTAGCACGCCCTTTAATTCAGCCGCTTGAACGGCAATTGCTTCACCCAGAATGAGGTGAGCTGCATGCCTCCATCCCCGGAAACGCGGGGGCGGGTTCCGCCTGGCATTCCCGCCGCCAGGTGGCGCTGTCAGCATTGCGGAGACCCCCTTTCTGGCGAGAATGAGCGAAACAAGGGCCCCCGTTGCACGAGGCCAATGACGCAGCCATTAAAACGCGCTGGCGTAGAGAGCAAACGACATTGCGGAGATGCTGAGGGGTGAGGGGGTGAGGAGGATGAGGAGGGGGCGAAGTGGATAAAGGATGCTGGGGGAGATAAGAAAGCTGGAGCTGGGAAAGGTCGACTTCGGCGGGGAGGCTTCCGTGCTTTGCAGTCGCAGTGCCGCATGATATCAGCCTGCGATAGCGCGGGGCAAATCAACGTTCGGGCCTAATTAATGAATTACCGAAGAAAAACGAGGCTTCGACGCTGCAAATTTGAATAAAATTTCCGTATTGCGCGCCCATAAAAATCCGCACTAAAAGCGGGTATAATCCGTAGCCGCGAGCTGCCTAAGTCCATTAAGCGGGAATTAAGCGAGGACGAGCAGGATGGACGCGTGGGATCTCGGGACGGTGGTGCTGCCACCTGGATGGCTGTGGACGCATGCCGAAATTGGGCCTGGAGTGTGACGAGTGTGTAAGGCATGCAGGGTTGCCATTGGTCATCCATTGTTTTCCATGACCTTTTGAGATTTTCTGATCGCTTTTCGATGCTACACTTCCCACATGTAATGGTACAGTAATGCATTATCACCCTGGTGTAAAGAATAGTATAAGAGCACTATTGATATCACTACTCTATAATGATGAATAGTGGTTTTTTTTAGATTACTGATGTCAGTATATAAAAATCAGTATGGATACTGACATCACTGTGATGAGGATATTAATGTACTACGAGTTAGTAATATCACTATCACTATACTATTACTAGGGATAGCAGTTTCACTATTACTATGGATAGTAGTTTCACTATTACTATGGATAGTAGTTTTACTATTACTATGGATAGTAGTTTTACTATTACTATGGATGGTAGTTTTACTATTACTATGGATGGTAGTATCACTATTACTATGGATGGTAGTATCACTATTACTATGGATGGTAGTATCACTATTACTATGGATGGTAGTATCACTAT
>JAQGAF010006022.1:0-10963 GCA_034687865.1 Kryphioiulus occultus | reverse complement strand
ATTAACAATATGTCTGGATGTGTGTTCATTAAGCTCTGATAATCAAATTGCATTCAGAAACACTTTTATAGCCACACGGGTACAATAATGCATATGTCATAAATAATGCAAATTTGGGTTGCTCTAATTTCGACATTTTGCGCCTCAATATGCATAAGGAAATTTATGCAAATTAGGCGTACCATATAGAGGAATAAATTGTCTACAAAACATATTTTTCCGATTTTTTTTAAATCGGACATTTGGTTTCTGAGAAAAAAACCTTTTTACTCGATTCATGCAGGTGAGTTGATTTTTTTTGCACGCAAGTGTACATGTATCATTTATGCATGCAAATCTAGTCTGAAATCATGAATGGGATCCCAGTCTTACATCATAATCCCAGACTTTTTAGTAATTTTTCCAGAAATTTCGCAATAGGCAAACTAGCATAGCAACTTTGCTATACCTGATTGCCTTCCTTCGCAGCTCCCAGATGCAAATTTCGGTTTTTGAACTAATGTTTTCTAGTATTTTTTCAGTAATTTTTTCTGTATTAAATGTTGTATAAAAATGTATAAAATTACTAAAAAGAATCAAAATAACGTGTTTAAACACGTCATTTTCACAGTTATTAGGCCCAGTTTCAACTAGATTATCCACACAAGATCTATCAAACATTAACGTTGACCAACTTATCAAAATCTCATTTTGAAAAATAATTGCTTTTAAATGAAAAGAGGACTTCAACCCAGCTTATAATCAGAGCAAATACACAATTAGGGATAGTTTCCAAAATCAATATGAATTGAAAATGATTTTGAAATGAAAATGATATTGAAAAAATCAATATGAAAATCCACCATAAGAATCCCAGACATTTTAGTAGTTTCCCCTGAAAGTTTTGTAACTCTTAGCTGCCCTCAAATACAAATTTCGATTTATAAACATGTTTTCTAGCAATTTCTTTCAGCAAATTTTGTATCAAATTACTAAAAATAATCGAAATAACGTGTTTAAACACGTCATTTTTCACAATTATTAGGCACAGCATCAACTACATTTTTCACACAAGGGATATCAAACATCTAACTTGTCAAACTTGATCAAATTGATCGACTTATCAAAATCCCATTTGGAAGAATGTTTGTTTTAAATTATAAGAAGACCACGACCAAGCTAATAATCAGAGCAAAGTTTCCGTGGAAAATCGAGCAGACATTGCTGTCCTATTCGCATATCATCAAATGTTTTCCAATTATTTAATTAATAAGGCATGTCCTTCAGCCTGGAAATTTAATATAAACTTCTCATGAAATATTCAAAAGGGCTGACAATAAATAGGTTTTGCTTAATCGACTTCCTTTCCCCACAATTTCCTCTTCCCCAGGGAAATCGAGATGGAAATTAAGAATGGCGAAAGGCAAATTCCCCACCAAATATTTTCAGCCATTAATTAAAAGATGTATTTATAAAAGAGCATTTAATTGGAGCGCGCAACGCAGATTATCTTAATAGTCATCGCCTCAAATCGTCCTAATTATTTACCAAATTGCTCCATTATGCTCATTTCTGCATTTCATCGCTTTTGATCCGTCTTTAATTTTCTCCACTAATTCAAGCTGTTTACTTAAATGAACTGCACGAATCAATAGCATTATCATGCGGGATAATTAATTAAATGAAAGGAAAAACTTTTTAACTCGGTTGGTTCGTGACAATCCGTTCAGGCTGAGGGTCACGTGATATGATGATAGCAAACGAGACGAAACCAAGGTTGAATTAAGATCGAAGTAAGAGCATTTCCTCAAGATTTTTACTTATAAATATCGCGAATGGATTTTTGAAACCCTCGTAGAAACGTAACCTGACAATGACAAAGCCTTTCCATTATGTTTCAGAGGTTAAGGGTGATATTTCAATTCAAATTATATCATGAAATAGTTGGAAAAGTACGATATTACAGGGTGTCCGCATTTATTTCTTCAAATATAACTTTTCTCCAATTATAACTTTTTAATAAACGTAACCTGACAATGACAAGGCCTTTCTATTATGTTTCAGTGGTTAATGCAGATAGTTCAATAGAAATTATATCATGAAATGATTGGAAAAGTATGATATTACAGGGTGTTCGCATTTATTTCTCCAAATATGACTAACAATATCGTTATAAGATTAATAAATTATGGGCAGATGCAGATCACATCAAAAGATTCCAATATTATCGTTGAGAGTTTTTTCTATATTCGAGTGTCTTACAAGTGATAGTCATGGTAAATCGTTCCTTAGTCATTCATAATTACATGTATTACAAATGCAAATGTGTCTTATACATGAAAATCTATTCGGAAATACTTAATTCACATTTAAGTTTCTTAGAAATGTTCAAATATTCCGAATGTACACGTGTTTTATTCCGTACAGGTTAAAATATACTTCAGACATGTCTTAGCAGTGTTCAAATACTTCAAAGTTGCTTCACAGGCATGTCAGTACGTTAACAACACTTACATGTAAATGTATCAGACATGTTAAACCGTCTCCAGATTCAAGCTTCTTAGATTTATTCAAGACTTCCTCAGACATGTTTACCATAGACATATCAATACTTAAACAAAACTTAAAAGTATCAGATATGTTAAACTGTCTCCAGATTCAAGCTTCTTAGACGTATTCAAGACTTCCTCAGACATGTTTGCCACAGACATGTTTACCACAAACATGCCAGTACTTAAAGAACACTTAAGTGTATCAGATATGTTAACCATAGACATTTCAGTACTTAAACAACAATTAAAAGTATCAGACATGTTAAACCGTCTCAAGATTTAAGCTACTTAGACGTATTCAACAGTTCCTCAAACATGTAGACCACAGACATGTTTACCACAAACATGCCAGTACTTAAAGATCACTTAAGTGTATCAGATATGTTAACCATAGACATTTCAGTACTTAAACTACAATTAAAAGTATCAGACATGTTACCGTCTCAAGATTTAAGCTACTTAGACGTATTCAACAGTTCCTGAAACATGTTTAACACAGACATGTTTACCACAAACATGCCAGTACTTAAAGAACACTTAAGTGCATCAGACATGTTAACCATAGACATTTCAGTACTTAAACAACAATTAAATGTATCAGACATGTTAAACCTTCCTCAATCACCTTCAAATATTACAAATTTTGTGTCTCAGGTATCATGCATGTTCAACTGTTAGATATTTAAGCACTTATTTCACATTAAACCATTTCTTGGCCATGTTTAACTATTCAAAATTTAAGCACTGTACATTAGGCATGTCAAACCGTTCCTTAACTTAACTATACTAAAAATGTAAACATCTTAGCCTAGCTAAATCGTTTGTGAGCTATTCTCAAGAATCCCAAATATAAGCTAAGTTACATATATCTTCGTCACGTCAATATCTATTCTCTTCCATTCCACCACATTTCCAATTTCGTAATAGCGTTATTTACAGCCACAAATCCCAACGAATTTACTGTTGGCTAACCTTTGAGGGCGTAACCATTATCAGTAGACTTGATCATCCATTGAGTTAACTCCTCCATTATATCGTGTTCCTGATGGAAAATACATATTTAGTGCCTGGGGGCGTCGAGGGGCCATAAAACGAGGCATGGGGCGATTCGGACAGTGGTCAAGCATCCGAACTGACCGTTGGAGAAGTCGTTATCAGTGTCCAGTCTGGTGGCCGGACGATAAGAAAACGCCACGCTCATTGCAGGCACTTAAACGACCGTTTCTGGCGAAAGCTTGACCAGTGTCCAGCGTGCTCACACCACCGGCAAAGCTCGATTTGTTTGGACACAGGAACGTAAACAAATGGCCCATTAAGATACGGCCGATGTAGGAACATAAGATGGGACCACTCGTGTAAACACTTAGTTAAGGTAAGGACCTACTTGTTCACATTTAACTGCCCTAATAAAAACAGGTTTGATAACAATTATGGCAAAAACAGTGTCTGTAAGGGTCACTCTACAATATTGGAAGAAAACTCATTAGTGGAATGTCCACTCTTTCAGGTGGCGCTACTAGACAAGGTCCCTAGTTTCCCGTGAGTTGAAAGGGCCCTAAAAAATCGTAAACGAATTTGGGCCATTTGGTCACAAATATTTTTGTGACACCAATTTCGTTAATTTTTCTTAAACATTTTTCTTAAGGTTTTTTTTCTTTTAGTGTTATTTTAAGATTTTTCTTAAGGTTTTATAAAAATCAAGGTGAACTTGGGAACTGGTCGGTTTGCATGATTATAAATAACTTGAGAAAAATGCAGTAATATCCATCAAGTGGTCTTGTTTTTCAAAACTTAACCTATGACGTGTTACCCTACAATAACATTATAAAAAAAACATTGAAAACACGACCTGAGTTTTTCAAAAAAAAAAAGTTTGTAAAAGACTGAATTGATGAATGCATGTTCAAGAATATTTCAAATCCATTGTAACTAAGTTTTATCGAAATACCCACTGTATACTATTTGGAAATACAGGCATTTATTATTGTAAAAAAGATATTTTTTTGAGTTTGAAAATGAATTAACACGTATTCAAACACATTTTGAATGTTTTAAAACATTCAAATTAACAGTTGTCTCGAATACAGTACGAAGTGTATAATATTTGGAAATACAGGCATTTATTTTTATAAAAATTGTTTTCAAAACATTTTTGCCTATTGTGTATTATCATAAAGTGAAATCGCAAAAAAACATTTGTAAAAGACTGGTACAGCTTGAAATGCATTTGAAACTGAATGTTAAAACACATTTTGAATGCTTTGAAACATTCAAATTAACAGTTGCTTCGATATACGAAGTTAGTACTATTTGGAAATACATTAGTTTTGTAAAAGGAGTATTTTCAAAACAATATGCAAATGTCGTGTTACCCTACAATATAATCCCAAATGGTTTTAAAAAATCCACTTATAACCTGAGTTACAATAGTTTGTAAATACTAATACAATGTACAGTGCCTTTCAAAGTCATGATCACATGTTTAAGCACATTTTAAATGCATTGAAACATTCAATTTAACAGTTGTCTCGATATACTAGGTGTATACTATTTGGAAATACTTATTTTAGTAAATGGGTATTTTCAAAACAAAATGCTTATGTCGTGTTACCTTTCAATAAAATCACGAAAAAGTTAAAAAAATTCACTAATGACCTGCGTTTTTTTTCAAAAAAAGTTTGTAAAAAACTAATACAGTGCATTTCAAAGGTCAAGATCACATGTTCAAACACATTTTAAATGCTCTGGAACATTTACCGTTGCCTCGATAATCCTACTGTATAATATTTGGGAATGCATGCATTTATTTGTGTGAAAAGTCAGTTTTCATTTTTGAGTCGAAGTTGGGTGTATGGTGATTTAATGAGATTTTCAAATACAGTGTACGTCCTGCCATACAGTACAGCTTAGTTTACGTGCATCCGAATCAAATGGTTGTTGAGACATTTCATTAAGCATTTTCAACAGCAGGCAGTGTCGAGAAACATTTTTTTAGCGTGAATGAGAGCAAACGAGAATCTCAGGTTCGATCCCAGCTCGTGTTGCACATTTTTTTTCAATTAAGACCAGGTCTCACTACCCTTCCTGGGTGCAGGTATGCGCATGATTGCTTATAAGCTAGTTTCTCAAGCTGTTTTCTTATTAGAAACCAGCTCAAAATCTCCTTCTGTGATACTCATCAATGTTCCATCAGCGCAAGAACAGCTTTCTTGGAGAAATCCAAATATGTGTAATGACCAAGGATATCCGCAGCCCAACTTCCTTTTTCCACTACACATTCTAATTTTCTCAAGATGACAAAGTAAGATTTCTTCCAAGGTGTTTTTTTATTTTAAAAACTTTCGAAAGAACATTTAAAAAAATTAAAAATAGATAGCATGTATCTGATTTTTTAACAAGAAAAAATATGGGCCTTAAATTTTTGATAAATTTCATTTCTTTATGAGAATGAAAATTTATTAGCCCCCAACTTATGTTGATTTCATAATAAGTTTTAGCATATACGATTAAATATGCTGTATTTTTATTATTTTAAATGGCTTGACATCTTGTAAGTTCTTATAAGATTTACATTTCCAGGCTATTTGTTAAAACACTACCTAGTACAAGTTTATGCATTACGTTGAAACATTTCATGAAACATTTGAGTTCTCCGTTAACAAATAAAATTAATTCAATAGAATAATATTTTAATGCAATAAAACAATGTCAATTATATTTTTGATAAAATTGATTCCTTCTATGAGAATAAAATATATTAGCCTCCAAATTATGTTGATTTCATAATAAGGTTTTAGCATATACGGTTAAATTTGCTGTATTTTTATTATTTTTAACGTCGTGACATCCAGTAAGTCGAAATATTATTTACATTTCCAGGCTATTTGTTAAAATATTACCTGGTATAAATCGAGGCATTATATTGTTAAATTTTATAAATCATTTGAGTGTCACATTAAAAAATAAAATTCAATAGAATATTTTAATGCAATAAAACCAATGTCAATTATTTTTTTGATAAAATTGATTTCCTTTATGAGAATGAAAATTTATTAGCCTCCAACTTATGTTTGTATCCTTAAAAATTAATGTTTTACCTTATACGATTAAACAGGCTTAATTTTATTATTTTTACTGACTTGACATCTAGTAAGTCAAAATAAAACTTACATTTCCAGGCTATTTGCCAAAATATTACCTTATTATCCAAATTATTATCCAATAGAGGCATTATATTGAACATTTTTATAAAACATTTGAGTGTTCCATTAAAAAATAAAATTAATTCAATAAAATAAGTTAATACGATAAAATTAAACCAATGTCAATTATTTAATTTACATTTTTTATTTTAGGTGATTAAATTTCATTATTGCAAACCAAATGTTTTTCTTCACCATGCTATTTGATAAAATAACACAGTAACCAAATTAATTCATTCTATTGAACAATTTTATAATCATTTGAGCGTTTCATTAAAAAAATTAAAATAAAAAACTGAAAAAAAATGAATTTGATTTAAATATTTAAATAATTTAAATTGGTTTTATTGAATTAAAAGCTTTTGGTTTGATTAATGGACAGGGCATGAAGCAATACCACAAACATGCCATGTGGATGTTCAAAATGACAAGAAATGTGCCAAATAGTCTAGAAGACTACATACAAATAATTTAGATGCTAATAAAAGGCAGAGAGGGACATAGAATATATACGACATAATTATTGACAAGAATTTAAACGTCACCCATATGCAGCAAATGTTAAAAAAAATCAGACTGAGCATGCGCAACACAGGATTATCCAATTCCAAAAAACAGAAAAACAAAAATACGTAAGAGAGAAACAATGTATTTCCCATTGCTCCTCCAAAACTCATTTATCTTATCTACAGTTATTTTTTTTTCGTTATGTTTTTTTCTGACTTAATTTTTTTGCTTTTTAGGCAATAGCTTTCCATTGCCGTATCCATTTCCTTTCATCGTCATTCGCTTGCCAGAAAATGGTAGGAGGGTTAATATATGCATAAAATCTATATCTGTCTATCGGAATTTTGCGCAAAAATATCGTGGAATGGAAAAACAACGATGTCATATAAATCGTAAAAAGCTGAAAAATACTGTCGTTGACAGAGGATGAATTGAGCAAGTTTATTTTCGTGGACATTTGTTCGAAGGCCAGATGCAGAAAGATAAATGGCAAACAAATAATAATAAAATAATAAAATTGCAAATTTCGCAAAACAGGATGTCCGAAAATATTTAAATCAAACAATTATGAGAAGGGAAATGGTCCGATTAACTGACTTCTTGAGTCTTGAGACTTCATGAGTCTTCCGAATAGTAAAATTTGCAATAACCTAAAATATTTATTGGATTAATTTGTGACACTTATTTCGTAATGAAATTATGAAGCTGAATTATTTGATGGATAAACACAGTTTTCAAATAAAATCACCTTACACCGATTAAATTTTTGAAATAATGACAGTTAATTTTTAATTAATTAATCAGTACCCTGGAATTTTTATAATTGTTATTGCTGACAGTAATTTGTGACACCCTCATTTCGTAATGAAATTATGAAGCTGAATTATTTGATGGATAAACACAGTTTTCAAATAAAATCACCTTACACTGATTTAATTTTTAAAATAATAACAGTTAATTTTTAATTAATTAATCAGTACCCTGGAATTTTTATAATTGTTGTATGTCACACACGTGCTGACAGTAATAATCAAAAATTATCAAAATATTGTTTTCACAAAAAGCAAAGACTAAAAGTTATATTTAAACAAATAGCCATTTTGAAATGCTCAAATTAACGCTCCAATTTTTTTCACCAAAAGTTGTCTTGAAAATGCTGATATGTTCCATGGTTAATGTGTCCATGTGGGGGGTGGTCATACAGATGGCATACAGAAATACTTTTATTAAAATTTGTCATATTCTCACTAACGACAGAAACATTTTAGGGAAATTAACTTGTTTAAAATTCAAAACAACACCAATTTCAATTAGTGATTCATTTTATTGTGATTCAATTAGTGTATTCATTAGTGAAATACATTTTTGCTTACATTACTAAATATACATTATTATTTGGTGTTGTGATGAAACGACACGTATATTTCAGAGGTATTACTAGTTGTGCTCCCTGTATATCATAGTCCTTTAGCTAAAATTGATTGGGCGTGAAAAAGCCTTTGCGTTTGATGAGGATTTCATGGCATTTTCAAAATCAGGTTCTCTCTTGCTAAGGAATGCGAATTCCTAGCTCGTAATTACTAATGAACAAAACCACTTCATATGCATGGTAATAATGGGGCCCTTCTTCAGCCCCTGTCTTTCGCTATAGGAAATTAAAAGGATGCGTGTCGCATCCAAACAATACTGTTTTCACTCGTTTTAAGTAGTTTGCCTAGCAATCTGATGCGGTCGTGCGAAATTATCGTAATAATCGTAAAATCATTTAATGTCGGATCTGCTGGGTCTGCGAGACGACCGAGAACATCCCCTTGTTCAATGACCAGAAACAATTGTGTCCGAAACATTCCTGAACCAGTAATTGAAAAATGCAACGTTTATTCAGAAATTATCTCATTATCGTAGGGATTTCAGGAAAGTTCAACACTGGAATCTGTAATACGCAAAATGTGAATTTCACATTGATACTCGGTGTCCGTTTTAAACATTGTCAGTATTTGTCATTATTTGAAAAAAAATAATCTATTAATGTTGATATTTGTTTAAAAAATCCATTAATATGGATACTTTTTTAAATCTATTAATGTTGATATTTGTTTAAAAAATTTATTAATGTTGATATTTTTAAAATTTATTAATGTTAATATTTTTTACAATAATCTACTAATATTGATATGTCTTTAAATAATCTATTAATGTGGATATTTATTTTAAATCTTTTAATGTTGATATTTTTCAAATAAATCTATTAATGTTGGTATCTTTTAAAAATCTAGTAATGTTGATATTTTTGAAATAATCCCTTAATGTTGATGTTTTTTAAAATCTATTAATGTTAATATTTGTTTATGAAAGAAATATCTATTAATATTTGCATTTTTTACAAAAAAGCAAACAAATGAACCATGGAATATATCAGCATTTTGACATGTAAGACAACCTTTGAGGAAACGTTGGTTCCTCAATTTGTGCATTACACAACATTCTCCAACACACAATACATCGCAATATGCATTCCATAATGTATTACAAACGCATTTTGCAATATATTTGGCAGTACAGTTTGAAACTAAATTTGTCTCAATCTAAAGACATTTTGAAATGTATTTTCCAATACATGTCTAATAATGCATTTCTGAATGCATTACTATTACACGTGGGAATTCAACTCAGTACCGCATTACGATTGACACCATCATCGTTGTAAAATTGAATTTCTTGAAGATTTAGACCAATACTCTCCCACAACATGATGACATAATACGTGAACGCCCCCATTTTTACCATTTGGGTCCCATCTGGGCCCTGACCTATATGAAACTTGAGTTTACTTTTTCATCTCAACTTTTTAGGATAAAATCGTTTCACATAAACCAGATATTGGCGTGTGACTACACCTGAAATCCTCAGGATTTTTGATGGTCCATCATCGAGGCCCATTGGCGCATAAAAGATCCTTATAAAAGGGCAAAACGACGATGGCCACCATAGAAATATAGCAGTTTTTTTTAAGAACCCCTTCGTGTCATAAAGCAACCCCAATTTTTGGCAGCGACAACATCCATCCAGAATATAAATAAATAGGGGAAGCAAAAAGCCTCGAAAATGTGACTTCTTGGCTCTGGAGACGAGACGGCGATAACCCAAAGTGGAAAACAAAAGACATTTTTGCCGATCGGTTCAATACAGACCATTGTAAAGATAACAATGCGTTTTATATATTGCGTGAATCGACAGCAAAAGCGAAACAAAAAAAACCACGTCAGTCTCACCATCACAACCTTCTGGAGTTGGGCATCGAAGAGATTTAGCAAATCTTTGAACGTGGATAAAGGCCTTTGATATTTTTTTACCACTGCAAACACTGCTGAAAATATCGAATAAACATGAAACGAGAATACCAAAATATCTCCATTGTGCACCGAGTTTATCCATTGTTGAACAGGAAACAAAATGGGTTTTGTTGAGCATGAAACATATTGGTAGGTTGATAAAATTAGTGCTTTTATTAGTGTTTTTCTTATCAATAATCATATTCCAGGGATGATATTTTAAAATTAATTAGAAAGGTTAATAAAAATAATTTCAAAAAAAAAATAAATAAAAGAAAGCAAACATTTACAGGTAAAACTCATGTGGAAAACTGACATGTGAATGATACATTATAAATATACTGATATATATTCGTAATATATTCCGCATATATTTAAAAAAGAAGGAATT
>JAQGAF010006021.1:0-10964 GCA_034687865.1 Kryphioiulus occultus | reverse complement strand
CTGTCAAGGCAAAACCATGTATGTTCAATCACAATTGCAACTACACTTACAATCAATTTTTAGGATTGACACCCCCTGATGTAGCACACTTTCGTAATTATGTAAGCTTAGTTTCGAATACATTGTGAAATACACATGTCAGTATATTTTGTAATGCATGTAAACTGTATTTTTGTTTACATTACCAAATTCAATAAATTAAACTGGCAATGAAATAAAGTTTAAAATTCAAAAATGCAGCACACATAACTTTTGTACATACAGTATGTAGTTTCAAATACATCGTGAAATACACTAGTCAGTATATTTTATAATGCATTTTTGTTTACGTTTATGTATTTCGTATTGCGATAAAAACGACCTACATTGTATGCATTTGCAATTTATTTTTGCAATTCGTAATGCATTTCCTTCCATGTGGGTCCATTACTTTTGGATTTGTCCTCGCTTAATAACACACCACACACTCTGCCGCATATTATCATTTTCCGAATTTTTTGTAGATTTAAAATGAATTTATGAAAGTGTCTTTCTGGGTCGTTGAGCATGAGGAATTTTGCGCTGGTGTCGCTTAAGCGATTAATGCGTTTTCGCATATCTCATAATTAATATTTTAACTATGCTTTTTATTGTCCTTTTTATTCGAGCTCTGGGAACATTCGGGTAAACAACAATGGGTCTAATGATTCGCCTAAAGCGATTAAAATCTCGCCCGAGTCGTTTCGGAGGTTTACATTTTTTTCCCACTCGGAATTTCGAGAATGTCTTTAAAGACGTCCTCCATTTTCTCGCTTATTTTCGTCGTTTGTTTAATGCTGTTGGGCTTTTAAGTCGTTGCAAATTGCTTTTTCCACAACATCCGAAAATTAGCGATTTGGGAAAAAAAGGGCGACAAAAAGGGTTGGTTTCGACTACAGGGTGTCCGTAGATTATTTGCCTCAATGAATTTTTACTCAGTCCAGTAAAAAGGCTTGAATCGTATATTTTAAAAGGAAGAATTTTACTTTTTTTTACTATTAATGTCTATTCTCGAGGATGAAATTTCACTTGATATTCTCTGGTATTTTTAGTGCGGCTTCAAATGTAATTGTTAGTTTCACATTTTGGTTAATTAAACAGTTGCCTCGCACTTATCTAAGAATATAATTCAAGAAATGACATAGTTTCAAAACCCCTGGTAGTACCGTTTCCATTTACATGTAATACCTGTTAACAATAACAAATATCTGATAAATATTCTGAATAAATGGGTGAAAAACGTTTCAAATTTCATGTGATGAAATTTGCTGAAACAACGATGACATTTTATTTGATTTCATCTAGTTTTTTAGTACGGTTTCAACTGTATTTCTAAGTTTCAGATTTTGATTAAGCAAACAGCTTACTTTGCACTTACATGTAAATGTATCTTTGAATATAATTCAAAAAGTGGACGCCGTGTCAAATCGTCCTTGTATTACAGTTTGCATTTATACATGTATCTGTTATCAGTAACAAATATCTGATAATTATTCTAAAAAAATGGGTGAAAAACATTTGAAATTATCCAGAAAAACCAAACAAAATTAATGCATAAATGCGTATGCAGTGTGTTTCAAAAATAACTGGACACTGTATCATATACTATATACATGTATACAGCCTTGGTCAAACTTATTTGACACCCCCTAAAAATCACTTTTATTCCATAATATCTGCAAAAATGGTATAATTATCGTGTATATTTATATCAACTACATGATTTCCAAAACAACCGAAATCAATGTTTTAAATGAGAGATAAATAAAATTAATAATAACGTGTTTATGATGCAATTCTCATCGAGCAATACTTTTCAAACACCCTGTATAACGCCTTGAAGAAATATACTTTCGCAATTAAAACAAATGGCCCCAAAGTAATATTTTTCAAAGCGTTATACAGGGTGTTCGAAAAGTATTCCACGATGGGAATTGCATCATAAACATGCTATTATTAATTTTATTTTGCTATAATTTAAAACAATGATTTCGGTTGTTTTGGAAACCCTGTAGTTAATATAATTATACAAGATAGGGTTTCCTATTTGAAACAGTACCATCTACAATAAGTTTACTTCCAATTTTTTCCATTGCTAAAATGATAACATTAAATTAAAATTAAAAGCAGCATTCGCCCAAATTATTCCACACGTCCAGTATGAAATATCCAGATCGATGAATGATGTTTTGATTTTCAAAATTTAACATCGTTGCCATAGGGTTCAGGACAACAGAAAGTAAATATCACTTATTTAGGACGTTTACGTGACAGTGAACAAGTAACGTCCATCAGCTGAATATGCGTTCTTTTCACCTTTAAAAAAGATGTAAAATTTTTCAAAAGCTTTCGAGTCTGCATAAATCATTAAGTCTCAACAATGCTTTTGTCCTATCCTGGCAAGATCGATTGTTTTGCTGGATTGCTTTGAATGACAACAAATTGATTAATGTTTCTTATCGCTTATCTTATGGACTGAAAACGCAGCAGAACCGCACGTTTTCACAATAAAATCCAGGCTTTTGCTTGTTGTTATTATTATTTTACACCCTGCCAAAGAACCCCCGAATAACCCCGGGCTTTTCTATCACTTTTTGAACACAATGTGAAGGAAGGGAGCAGAAAACGAAGTTAAATTGATTTTTTTTCAAACGCTAAAATGTGTTTTTTTTTGCTATTCAATCTTCCATAAAATATTGCCAGTTTTTTGTGCCTTAGCGTATGTTTCGCTACTCCTTCGTCATATTTGTTGTTTCGCCTCTCGAGTGTTTGAAATCCTTTGTTTAATACTAAAGATTCCCTGAAAAAAATGGCTACTGGAATTGTTGTAAAGCTTATACAGGGTGTGTGAAAAATTCTCATTCGATTCTCAGGTTGTCCATGGAAATGACGCAAAAGTATTATTTAACATGTTATCCTATAGAAACACGTGCATATCGTGATAAAAACGAGGTATTTTCGAGGTATTTCTGAATTATTAAAGTGGTCTTGGACATGTTTCACATGTTTTTGAAGTGTAACCTATCCGTTAAAAAATAACAAACAATGTTCATTTAAAACGTTCGTTAAAAGTTTCGTTTAAAATTGTTGTTTAAAAGTTAAAACTACAATTGTAGAAAACCATTGACTCGGCATTAAACAAATGGCAAACACTAAATTTGCCAAGCAATATAAACTAGCGGTAAATAAGGGAAAACATATGCAGAAATGAGAACAAAAATATGTCTTGAATGACGTTTTGAAATAACAGAAGCACTTTTCACCACACCAATACCAACTGTGTTTAAAATATGTTAGAATTCCTTGAAAATCGTTGATTTGATGAAAGCAAATATTGCAGAAACACTGAATTTGCCAAGAAATATAAACTAGTGAAAAATTAGGAAAAACAGATGCAGAAATGATGATAATGATAAAAATATGTCTGGAATGGCGTTTAGAAATAACAGTAGCTATCGATTTTCACCACACAAATATCAACTATGTTTAAAAAATGCTTGAATTCCTTGAAAATCATTGATTTGAAACAAGCAAATTCTGCAGAAAAACTGAATTTGCCAAGCAGTATAAACGAATGGAAAATTTGGAAAAACATATGCAGAAATGATGAGGAAAATATGTCTTGAATGGTGTTTTGTAATAACGTGAGCAGTTTTCACCACACATTTATGGGGGATGTTATTTTGCATTATTTGACATATTTCTATATTTATGCATAATTTACAGTATTTGTACTGTTAGTCTGCGTGCACATTCATTTTGGGTTGTCACTAATCACGATATCTTGAAAATAGCTCGGGATAGGCTTTTCCCACTTTCAAGAAATATGATTTAATGAACATTGAAGGATGTTTTTTTGTGAGTAGTGCTTGATGTGAAAGCAAATGGCATTTGGACTTACCGAGTAATGGTCCCTTCATCCTCTCTGTATCAATAGGAAGCCAGGGGTCGATCAGAGACTGCAATAATAAAAGAAAGCAATAATAAAATTGGCGTCGTTTATGTCCTGGGGAATGTAAATGCGTAATTCCTTTCCTGTTTTATTTTTAAAAAGATTTGGTGAGGGGGAATTACGTGTGCTAAAAGTGAATATAAAAAACCATTCCGTCTTTTATTGACTGCATGGTCATTGGTTGTGTTATTGATAAGATTTGAATTATGGAGGGGCTGCAGCTAGCGTTATTATTATTACCAGATTTGGAAATTTTGGGGGGGAAATAGGGTGTGGGTTTACACTACCATTGGTGGAAACAATACTTAGGACCCCCTTGCCTTGGGCGCCACGAAACTCATAAAAAGTGTGCAGCTTGCATAACAAGTGCCTGTTAAAATACGCTCTGTTGGAGACAGCGAATTCTGTAGCTTGTTTTCAATTTTATTGAGCTAATACATTTTGGACTGAAATATTAATACCATCTGAAACGAGCTGTATTTATCCTTCACTTATGTCCGTTCAAACTACAAAGTGGACAAAGTGTGAATAACAGACTTTATGGTCACCATACATGTGCGTGTTGTGCATTCTCACTTTTGATAAATTTTGAAAATCAATGTCAAAATTCATGTTCAGTTACATGATGTTTCACCTTCTGTTTTCAACCTACGTAAACGCATGTTATAAAATAACTCCAAATATGTTTTCAAATTTGTTTTTAAGAATTCCAGTTAATGCTTAAGTACTAGTCAAATGGTAAAGTTCTAGTCAATTGTTCACTGCTACTGTATAGACAATGCTCAATGTTCTAGACAATTGCTCAATGTTCTAGTCACTGATCAACTGTCCTAGTCAGTGTTCCTATGTCGGTGCTCAACTATCCTGGTCAGAGTTCCTGGACATTGTTCCTAGTCAGTGTTCAATTGAATTGGTCAATGCTCAACTATCTTGGTCAGTGCTCAACTGTCTTAGTCAGTACTAAACTGTCTTGGTCGGTGCTCAACTGTCTTAGTCAGTACTAAACTGTCTTGGTCAGTGCTCAACTGTCTTAGTCAGTACTAAACTGTCTTGGTCGGTGCTCAACTGTCCTGATCTGTGCTCAACTGTCTTGGTCAGTGCTCAACTGTCCTGATCTGTGCTCAACTGTCTTGGTCAGTGCTCAACTGTCTTGGTCAGTGCTCAACTGTCCTGATCTGTGCTCAACTGTCTTGGTCAGTGCTCAACTGTCCTGATCTGTGCTCAACTGTCCTGATCTGTGCTCAACTGTCCTGGTCAGTGCTCAACTGTCCTGGTCAGTGCTAAACTGTTAAAGTTAGTGCACGACTGTCCTGCCCACATGTATTGGTAATGCATTTTGAAATGTATTAGAAAAATTGCATTAGAAAATACATTTTAAAATGTCTGTAGATCGAGAAAAATTTAATTTCAAACTGTATTTACAAAATATATTTGAAAAGACATTTCCGAATGCATTTTAAAGTGTGTTTTAAGTAGTTTTTAGTGCATTATGGAATGCATATTGCGATGTATTGCGTTGTTGGAGAACGTATTGAGTATGCACACTGTAATGCTGTTGGTGTGCATTGAAGAACATGTTGTGTAATGCAGTGTGATATATTCCGTTTGCGTTGAAGAATGCATTTTAAAATTGATATTATATTCATTTTAAAATGTCAAAATTTTAATCAGTGCACTATATTTCATAACTTCAGGGTTTGGGAAAAAATCCCAATTCTGAATACAAGAAACATCTAAAATATTCAATAAATAAACTAGAACTGGCAATGACATAAAGTATAAAATTCAAAAATACATCCATTTCATCCAATTCAATGCAGCACACAACGTTTCTAAGTAAATAGTTTCAAATACATCGTTAAAAACACAAGTCAGATATTTTATAATGCATTGTAAAGTGCGTTAGTGAAATGTATTTTGTTCACGTTACCAAATGTATTTCGTGTAGTGATAAAAACGACCAATGCGTTTGCAATATATTTTGCAATTCGTAACGCATTTCACAATACATTTGAAATGCATTTCCTTTCCATGTGAGTGGTCAGCATTCCTGGTGTGTGCTCAACTTTCTTGGTCAGTGCTAAGTGTCCTAGTCATTGCAAACTTAGAAGTCAATCCAATCAATGCTCATTATTCCAGTCAATAACCACTGTCATAGTCAGTGTACACTATCCTAATCAATGCTCACTGGTGTAGATAACATGTTCACATTTCTAGTAAAAGTTCAAGTTATGTTCTGTACGGTTTAGGTAGTTTTTGCACGAATCCTGGGTATGAAGCACCCTGCATTCAGCAGAAATAAGTTCCCTAGGGGTGCCCAAGCAAGGAGGTTAGACATTTTCCCGCGTTCAGGGGATGAAAGAAGATGTAAGAAATCGGTGGTTTTTATTTTTCTCGCCACAATGCAAAAGCATAGGGTTTTATGGAGTGATATTTCTCTCCATTCTTCGAAATCTATACTCGGGCTGGTATCAGATGTGAAAAAAGGGGGAAGAAGCAGTAAGAAGAAGAAGAAGAAAAAAACACTTTAAAATTTGTCCTAATAAGCTATTTGCAAACCAAATGCGCACTTTGAATGTTCATTTTTACGAGGTTTTTGTCTAGGGGAAGGGTGTTGGGTTGCCCCTCTTCAGGGACTTTTTCCTCGTAAAATAATGGGTCCTGCTTGGCGCTAAAATATCTATTTTTGCTCCTCGACTTCTCGTACCCATTCTCATCCTCTCCCCACTCGTAAAACTTCATCTCCTGATAATATTATACAACACGACCTTTTTATGCACGCCACCAATGTATTATGCTCAAATGAAACGACTTTCTCGAGTATGGGAGCTTTTTTAAAATGAAACCATTGATAAACAAGCAGTTAACATCGTTCCTACCACGCCATATTGCTGCTAATTACAGCAGAATGTTATCAACAAATACTGTCTAATGTAATACCCCCTCTAAACTAATGTCCTTTCTTGAGCATGAGAGCTTTCTTAACGTGAAACCGTTGATAAGTTCTCAACAAATACTGTCTAAAGTAATATCACCTCCATATTGCGCCATATTGTTTCTAATTATAGTGGAACTTGTCTCAACAAATACTGTCTAATGTAATATCACCTCTTAACCAATATCCTTACTTGAGCATGAGAGCTTTCTTAACATGCAATCATTGATAAGCAAGCAGTTAACATAGTTCTATACTACGCCATTTCTTGCTAATTATAGGAGAACATGTCGCAACATATACTGTCTAAAGTAATTTTCCCTCCAAACTAATGTCCGTTCTTGAGAATGATAGCTTTATTAACATGAAACCATTAATCAGCAAGCAGTTAACATCGTTCCTACCACGCCATATTGCTGCTACTGTAATTATAGTAGAATCTTATCAACAAATACTGTCTAAAGTAATAGTCCCTCTAAACTAATATTCAGCACCGGTCCTTTGATACCAGTTTAAGCAGGATTTACTGTACCACTTTCGAAACGATAGTTCGGATGAATTTGTTGATTTTGCACATTTGTTGCTCAACAAGTACGAGTCCTTAGGGCCTTCAAGTATGACATAATGAGAAGCTTGTTGCCTTGACCAGTGTCCATTGTATGCTACTTGTAAATCAAGTTTTGCCATCAACTCCTAACAATGGACACAATCAGCTCATAATTGAATGAACGAATTTACGCAGATAAGCCAACTGTATTGATTTTGACGTCCATTCAATTATGTCACGAAGCCACGTTCGAATAATTATCATTTTATATGAAAAGCATTTTTAATTTCTGATCTACATGTAAACTCTGATTTTGGGTTTTGTAACTGAATTGCCGAATTCTCGTAACGCTACACAGCATTCGTACTTGGTGTGAGATTTCGGCAATTCAGTTTCTTTCTTGGCAACTGGGACTTTCCGAACGCCGCTAGGTGGCGTCGTTCCTTTTAGTGCTAAATGGTCATATTTCGTTTTTGCGTAAAAAACATGCCAAAGTTTTATTTTACGTCAGTGACAATTATGCTCGAATAGGAGCAGTTAATATACATGGTTACCAGTCGAAGGTCTAGTGGGGAAAAAGCGAAAGTGATAATTAGTTTCGTAAAGACATTCAAGGTCGTTGAAATCGTCTAAAACCCCTTGAGGCATGGCTTTCAAGCACGTGATTTTCCAACTGTTATTTAACGTGACATTTTGGCTATTTCCTGTCTGCATCCATTGGAGACGTAAGGGTCGATTTGAGGTCTGACTTCGTGTCTGCTTTTTTGCCCAAATTAGGCCTACAAGCGAAAATATACGCCAAAACAAAGGTGAGTTGTTGAACTGAACAATGTGTCTATGAAACCTCGCTATGCAATACACATCGCACCACATGACATTTTTGTGAATTGGGCATGTTTAGGTTAGTTCTGTAAATTGTCACACCACTGAATCTCTACCAAATTTTATGTCTCACGAGTTCCTGGTTACCACGCATGCGAAACAAAACCCACTTGTCGTTATGTAATCTAATGATACAATGTGGCGACATTCTGCAACCAAACTACACTCGCGTGCAAAAAAAATCGACTCACCTGCATGAATCGAGTAAAAATTTGTTTTAATCAGAAACCAAATGTCGGATTTAAAATCGGAAAAATGTATTTTGTAGACAATTTATTCCTCTTTATAGTTCGCCTAGTGTGAAAAGGATTTCCGCTGAGTTTCTCTGGAGAATAGTGTACAACTTGGGCGGCTTCTTCTGGTGTAGTGGTGATTTTATCGAGAAATCATTAATTAATAATGTGTCTGGATGTGTGTTCATTAAGCTTTGATAATCAAATTGCATTCAGAAACACTTATAGCCACAGGGGCACACGAATGCATACATGTATGTCATAAATAATGGAAATTTGGGTTGCTTTAAGTTCGACATTTTGCGCCTCAAATATGCATAAAGAATTTTATGCAATTAGGTGAATTATAAACAGGAATAAATTGTCTACAAAACACACGTTTCCGATTTTAAATCGGACATTTGGTTTCTGAGAAAAACACATGTTTACTCATTCACGCAGGTGAGTCGATTTTTTTGCACGCAAGTGTATATGTGGAAATTGAGTTAGATACAAACACAGGTGGTTTTTTTGGGAACAGTCCTGAGACTTCGATATTTGTGAAGATGCAGTCACCGAAGTCTGCAGACTTCAGCCTAACCTGTCCAGGGACATATCGCTCGACTTTGTCCCTGAGTGTAACCTGGGTTAAAACTGTAAAATGAATTCATCTACATGTACTTCTATACAGTAGGTCGCATATAATAATTTCGATTACCCCAATTCAAGCTTCAATAAGTTTAGTTTGAGCAGCAACACCTCCATGTTCGTGTACCTTCGGTGACACCTATACAGTGTACATGTAGTTGGGGATGTTTGGGATTCTGTCTCTGCCGCCACCGCTTTTATAATTAAACGTAATCTCCGTGCAAGCGGCGCTAAACATGGCCAAATGTCACCCAAAGGCCACATTTCCTAAGCGAAAACGCCACAAGTGTTATCGTTCAATATAAGACCTTTCATTATGTTAATTTTTAATGGCGCTGCTGCACGTGTCATTCATGTCCCGCACAACCTATTTCCTAAACGAGTTTTCATTATAAATAATGCGCTCGCCAGATTGCATCTGTCACTGATACGCACCATTGTTGCTACAAGGTGCCAAAGAAATGTCTTCGCCCCCCAAATAATTAATTAGGCAGGGGTATCACGGGAGCCCGAACGACTCAACCCGCCCAAATTGTGTTTTGGGCTCGTGGAAATGAAATTCGGGTAAGCTGACACATCCCAGAGGCGCTCCCATGGTGCACTGTGCATTTTTGGCACGTTTAATTTGACCATGATCGTTATGAGAAGCTGCATGTGAGTGTTTTGAAATCAGGGAGTTCAATATGGTGAGCAGCACGTTTTGCTTTTTGGCAAATTATAGTTGTAACAGGTTTCAGATCACCCATTTGAGGTTTGTTTGATCAACTTGTATTTGTACAAAGCAATGCAGCACTTGGTGACAAAGCCATTGAGCTTTGGAGGCTTTGTCATACACTTTGAATGATTGTTGTGGATGTCCTATGCAGATCAGCACTTTTGCTATTTAGATAATTTTAGTTGATACAGTTTTCAAATCAGCCTTTGGAAGTTTGGTTGAGCAACTTAAGCTTATTTGTCCAAATGCAGATCAACACTATTTTTTTTAGAAAATTTTAGTTGGGACAGTTATTAAATAAGCCATTGGAGGTTTGATTGATCAACTTATTTGTCCTGTGCAGATGAAGTGCATTGGACATTTTCTGCAAAATGTCTGCCATCATGTCATCTTCTGCAGAATGTCTGCCATCATGACATCTTCTGCAAAATGTCTGCCATCATGACATCTTCTGCGAAAAGTCTGCCATCATGACATCTGCAAAATGTCTGCCATCATTACATCTTCTTCGAAAAGTCTGCCATCATGACATCTGCAAAATGTCTGCCATCATGACATCTGCAGAATGTCTGCCATCATGACATCTTCTGCAGAATGTCTGCCATCATGACATCTTCTGCAAAATGTCTGCAATCATGACATCTTCTGCAAGATGTCTGCCATCATGACATCTTCTGCAAAATGTCTGCCATCATGACATCTGCAGAATGTCTGCCATCATGACATATTCTGCAAAATGTCTGCAATCATGACATCTTCTGCAAAATGACTGCTATCATGACATCTTCTGCAAAATGTCTGCTATCATGACATCTTCTGCAAAATGTCTGCTGTCATGACATCTTCTGCAAAATGTCTGCAGTCATGACATCTTCTGCAAAATGTCTGCAGTCATGACATCTTCTGCAAAATGTCTGCAATCATGACATCTTCTGCAAAATGTCTGCAATCATGACATCTTCTGCAAAATGTCTGCAATCATGACATCTTCTGCAAAATGTCTGCAATCATGACATCTTCTGCAAAATGTCTGCAATCATGACATCTTCTGCAAA
>JAQGAF010006020.1:0-10967 GCA_034687865.1 Kryphioiulus occultus | reverse complement strand
AAGAAATTCAATTTTACAATGATGGTGCAGGTTGTATCCACCCTAATGCGGCGGTAATTGCCGATTAAATTGGGTTGGTAAATTACACCCCCCAACCCCACGGTATTCAGTTACTGATAGTAGGGTACGGAGTTGAATTGAATTGAACGAAAAATGCTAAATTGCAATTTTTCCAGGTTCAAAAATATATTTTAACGATGAAATGTGTGCCACAATTCTATTCAGAACAATATTTAAAAATAATAATAAGGAAACGTTGAAACCGAAATATTTTTTTGAAAAACTCCATCTCAAATGGTAGGTTTTTGGGCAACATTATCAAATAAACATATCCGAATGATGGATTTTAAGAACATTTTTTTAAAATTCTACTAGAAATTATGTATTTTAGGTGTATTACTCCTGCAGTGTTTTTTGTTTTGTTTATTTATTATTTTTTGGAGATAATATTAATGTAAGAAATTGAAAAGGAATTTTTTTTATAATAACCAGATAACTTGTAATGCAGTTCTAGATCAGTTTGCAAATTTCATAAATATTAATATTGACAGAATACCCCAAAGGAGGAAAACTATAGAGGAAAACTTAATAAAATATCACCACAAATAACGGATTTTAGGTGTGATCCCCCTGAAAACGCTTTCCAGAAATATTAATGTCATAGGCACACAGACGGCCATTAATTTTTTTTGTAAACTAAATCATTAATAATGCATACAGTTAAGTTTCGTTCAGGAATATCGTAGGCAATATTTGTAGAAAAATTCAATTTCGATACTGAAAAATTGCAGGTTTCAACTCAAAATTCCCTGAGTTTACCAAGTTTCCCAGGACAAACATCAAATTCCCTGAGGTTTCCAGCTTTTCTAGGTCAGTAGACACCATGTAATAAAACGCTCGTAATCATTAATGGATAAGTTTGGATCTTAACATTTTGTGTAAAATCGACGTGTAAATACTTTTATTATGCTTATTTACGAAAAACGGTCATAATTTGTTTTACATTGTGTAAATATTGTTAAGTTATCATTGAACTTAGGTTACTATTTGATATTCTTCTTAGGGAAATTGCTGCTTATTTGTTCATATTTTGTAAATATTGTTTCATTTTCCTTATTGATGATCAATGCATACAAGCCCATTCAGGACTTTGCGTTGTGAATTTTTAATACATTTATTCTTATTCTTATTATGAAAAAAATATCCTTATAAACTGCTGTTATACTGTGCTACCATGACTTCACCATAACTTTGATATCTCTTTCTGCCGAGTGGCTTCCATGAATATTTAGATAGTCTACTCGATGCCGATCAGCACCGGGGTTATACTTACTTGGCATTAGCATTCCTCTGCAGGTGATGTTGCAGATACCACAGAAGTCTGCTGTTCCTGGGCAGGAACAGGGACACCGCCAATGCTAAGAGCTGCCACCCCTGGGCGAAGACAAAGTTAGCAGGGTTCATCTTGCAGTCAGGAAGGGGTGGAAGATTGTGCTCGGTGATATTAGAAGTAGGGGAAGTCTTTTCAGCACCGGAGGAATCACACAGGAACAAGGATTGAGTGGCACATAACAGGAGTTGCTGCAAATTGGCGGTGGTTTTCCAAGGAGAACAAGAAGCAGAGAGAGCGGATGGGAGAGGATACGATAAGGCAGCGGATGTAGAGAGATACGGGGATTTAAGGGATAAAAGCGGCAGCCAACGGGTATCCAGGCAACGAGAGGCAAGGAGCGGGATTAAGACACGGGGAAAGATGAGACGAAGACGCGTGTTTGACAAGAAGTGACCGAGTTTTCAAGTACGGGATATAGAAACGAGACGACATCGGATAATAAATATGATACGGTGATGAGAGACAGGGGGTTTATAGAGGCAAGCGGCACGATTTATGTAAGGTGAAGCAGAAATGATCGATGACATCGATAAGAGGGTAATTGAAAGTAGGAGAGGAAAAAAGAAAAAGGATTCTTAAGAATGGGGTTTCAACAATTGTCCAGATTTTCGTGTATGTGTGTTGGAACCGAGTAAATTGTAAAATCCAAATAATTTTTTTAAAAACAAAATCCAAAATGTAATAAATGTAATTCCACGTTATGGCAAACCTAATGCAGATTTTATGCTCGAGATGTTGTCGGAATAATACCCAGCATTTGAGAGTCCCGAGTCTGACAGAAGAAGCTGAGAAGGTCATAAAGCTACAAATGCATCGGCTGAAATTCCGGAAGTAATCCTTGATATAAATAATACGTTTAATCTAAAAATGTTATTTTCACGACAAACAAATTTTAATGATGCCGTATCATCGAGTTTTCGATTCTTTTTATTGAAAGAAAGTTTACTGAGACCAAATCATTTGATACAGAAAAATTTTAGTTAAATACAAAATTTTTTTGCCTCGACAATGATTATTATGACACTTTGCCATTCAGTTTTCATTTTTTAATGGAAAAATGCAATATTTCGAAATTTATTCATTTTCTGAAAATCAGTTTACTTAAACCAAAAAAGTTGATACAGCTAGAATACAATTTAGATGAAGGAAACGTTTTTTCTTCCCAATACAAAGACTCGTATCTCTTCACCATTTTTACTTATTTTATAAAAATCAGTTTACTTAAAAATAAAAAGCTGATGCAAAAAAAATTACTGATTTGAAGACAAGTTTTAAAGTGATGTATTATCAGTTAAGGATTCACTTTCGAAATTTCAACCACTGAAGGCATTCGCCTCATGATCATCTTGATGAAAACAAATGAAATGAAAAGGAAATAAAAAGTAAACGAAAACACAAAAGGAAACAAAAGATAAAGCAACAAAAAGAAAATTCCCTAATGACAAATAACTTTTTGTGAACAAAGGAAATGAAAACAAATGAACGAAAAAGCCTTTTTTGAATTTTCAACTCCCCTACTTCGTATCCCCTATGTAAAATAACTGGAAATTCAGAAAAGGAGCCATTTCGGTACCTGTACTCCAAGCTTTTGCTGGGTATGTCTTGAAGTCTGCTTAATTAGTTGACAATAAAGTTCATTTTGCAAATCAGGTAGGGTGAGGCACTGCTGCAAGGCATTCTGAGCGAGGACTACATGGTAGTCAATTCCAGCGGATTCTACGAGCACCGACATGAATAACTGACAAGACTAAAATACAAAACAAAGGTTAGTTTTCACGTAGATAAAGTTCAACGTACATTTTGGGTGTTAAAATTAGTTTTGTTGACACGTCTGATTACAAATTTCTTGTTTGTTTGCTGAAATCTACATTTACCTTAAAAAGTTTGACTGCTTCCGTCTGCAACTGTTCAGAAGGTACAGTCGTCAACGGCTGCGCAATATTATCTTTGGTATATAGGAGTAAAGGATGCCTCCAAATGACACAATCTAAACACATTAAACATATATGAAAAAGTGATTTTTTTTGCTAACCAATTATCAAATGCAATTTTATTCTTACTCGGATCACCGCCCATTTCCATTAGTTTCTGGATGAGTTGTTCGTACTGAGTTCCGACATTCGTACAGCCACCAGATACCACCGTGAGGTGGTATAACCATGTATCCTGTAATTAAATAAAGAAATAACACTATTTCAGAAATTGTTAGGAATTTTGCTCGTTACTTGAAAATTGTTACGAGTCTCGAATTCCAGTTTCCTGTTTTCATGCTGAACATATAAAGTTGAGATAAATTTTGAAATTTTGTTGAATAAGCTCAAGTTTACCTTTTCTTGTTTCGAGGACATTAGTAAATATGTCGGTCCTTGATGATTTGGAAAAATCCCGACAGTAAACTCTGTTCTTTTTCCTTTCATATGTGAATCGTTATCTTCCTCATCGCTGTCAGAAACGTGTTCAACTTCTTCCACTCTGGAATCTCTCATATTAATCTGACCTAATGGGGTCTGAATAACAATAAAGAAATTGGATAAATTGAATGCAATTATTAGATCCATTATATTCAAGCAATGTGATTTTTTTCAAAAGCTTAACAAGTCTGGTACACAGATAACTTATAATGTAATCATTTCAAAAATCTAGCCAATTATCAATATTGCAAATCTTGTACAAAGAGAGCAAAATGCAATTTTATTCTTACCGTGTCATTTGGAGTTTTAAAATAAAGGAACATTTTTCCAATGAGTATGCACCAACACTTTTTCGAGTGTCCGTGTTTCACCTACGAAATTAATGGTCTCACATTAAACTGACATGAAAACACCTGGAAAAATTCAATTGTATAAATTTAATTTGCAACCAACCTTGACTAGCCAACCAGTTATTGTTGGTTTATTTTCTTCTTTGCTGAGCAATAATTTTGTAGCATTTCTTCTTAAAACGTTTTGTAAAACTACACATTCGGATCAGAAAAAAACAATTAAAACAAATCACAAAATTTGAAATCAATCTGGAAATCCAAAATTTCTAAGATTACTAAAATATTTGTTAGATGTATCATTATTTCACTACACCGAAGTTGCATTTGATTTCCATGTAGTTCAGAAAACACAGTTGAATCGAATGTCAAAAATATTTAAACTTAGATAATTTTGAGAATGAATCGAAGTCAATATCAGCTCATACCTCGGACCCAGTCTTCCATAGTAGCAATTGAATCAGCAGTTAAATAATACACCTTTTTTGACGTAGAAATCTAAACAGAAATGTAATGTTGGTTAGGATGCAGCATTGTAAAAAAAAATCAATTCGTAAAACGTCACGATACTTGCCTCAAATGTAGCTGCACCATCAGCCCTAGTAACATTACACACTTCGTCTAATGTAATTTGTCCCTGAGGTTTACGATGAATATCACTCTGACAGTAGAGAAAAAAACAATGAGTAAAAGGTTCTAAACAAATCACCCTAACGAATTTTAGTGAACAGGCTCGAGCCCATCTCCAACTAAGATTAAGAAACGCATTAATTAAAATGCTTTAATTTACCGCAATGTTACGTACTTGTGACTTGTAATACGTAAGGGTACCATTCTTGAGCACAAACCACCTCTTCCTCCACGTTTTCAGTTTTCCCCCTAATTTCGTAAGATACCCACTTTTCTCTAAAGATTCCTGGAAAATAAAGTCACAAATTAATGGCACGTTTTTGTTATAAAACAACGCGCTATTCGCAGTAATTTTCGCCTATGATGATTAACCCAAAACACGACTAAGGTACGCTGAAAATAAAAATGCTAAAAAATACACGATTGAAAGTTTGCCAAACACACAAAAAATAAAAGATCAATACCAGAATGAGAAAAACAGATGTGTGTTGGAAAAAAATTGAAATATCAATACCACATTGAGCTCGAGAGCTAATCTGATCCGAAACAGTGCCGTATCACAGTCTAATCTCATTAACTATTAAATATTGCACATTTGCATCCGAATTATCCGATTGCCAAATCTCAGTTTATGGAAGAGCTAGAGTGCACTCGAAAACTTAGGATGAGCATGAATATACAGGAATCCTCTTTTAAATTTAAGTTGAAGAGCAGTCAGAAAACCACTCAAGCTGAAACCTACTCAAGCGTCATTAAATATTCATTGAAATGCGAGGAGAAGCCGCTTTTTATTTCTGGGCTCGGGCGCAGGGACATTTAAGTGATAGCGGCGCAACGCTTAAAAAGCAGATGTGTGTTTTCTTTATAAGCCCAACGATTTAGAGATTTTTCTCCCAGCCCCGATCAGTTTCCTTTTTTCCCATACTTTACTTCCTTCAGCTACACATCGCATCTGTTAGATTGGTTCGGCTCCTCGGGATCCTCCGGCCTTTTCTCATTTCCAAGCCCGTAAGAATACGGCTGACTTGAAAGATCTGACAGATATTTTCCCGAATCCTTTTAGGTTCGCTTAACCTATTGAGTTACTTAAAATAAGCACGAGTTTCAAATGCCAAACAGATAACTCATTCATTTTGTTATCAACCGTTAAGTGTCAGGAATGAAAGATATAAATCAAATCACGTTACGCGCAATCAATACTGCGGAATTGGCTCCCCGGTTGCGAGGAAATGCAATTCTCGGATTTTCCTATCCTGAGACTAGACGCGCTCGGCATCGCAAAATATAAACAGGATTATTCAGCAAACTTGCGAACACTACCATTGAAATTGTGTCTTGGAGAAGTCCGAGGGATGCCGATGCTGGCTTAGTTATAAAAATAAGTGCAGCCACTTTTACGAGACTTTCTCCAGACATTTTTATCGTGAAGAAACTAGAGAAACGGTCAACTCAGTTAAGTAACCTTATCCCGTATAATTATATGATGTGCCAAACTGAGCTTGGTTTCCACTCAGATTGCGGGCGGTGAGCATTAACGAGCAATACAGAAGTTTTTCAACCAAGAAATCTGACTAAAACCAATGACACTCTAGCTTTAACAGCACTAAAGATGCGCCAGAGAAGGGTATTTTAATTAAAAATGTGCTCTTTGATAACAAAATTTAAATTTTTAATTCCTCCGAAGATGTCCGAGACCATGTGAAGCATTGTGAGTATCCTCAAAAATTGTATAGCATGTGATCTTATGACAAAGTTACTGCCAGTTATCAACCATCTAAGTTCCGTGGCAAATTTGCCTTTTTTGGACTATCTTGGAGACTACAATTTTCAACTATCAAAGTTCAGAGGCAACATTTACCTTTTTCGGACTATCTTGGACGTTATGTTTACCCATCTTTGGTTCAACGGAAGAATCGATGCTGAGCGTATCACTGGAAACAGCATCGGGAGGGATAGTGTAATCATCGGACAAAGTTGACTCTACAGATGCATCTGAAGGTGGGAAGCATAAGAGAAATTAGCATAAAGAACAACAAAAATGTCAGGAATAACAACAAAATGTCAAGAAGAACAACAAAAATCTCAGGAATAACAACAAAAATGCCAAGAAGAACAACAAAAATGTCAAAAACAACAACAAAAATGTCAGGAATAACAACAAAAATGTCAGGAATAACAACAAAAATGCCAGGAAATTGACTTATACAAAAGCGTACCTCTACGGAAAGACTTTGATGGGGAAGCACTATTTGGCTTTACTAAGGAAGGACTAGAACATCCCTTGAGACTTTTGCTGGGACTGCTCGTCGACAAACTAGATTCAGTTTCACCACTGGTCGTGTGGGACGACGTCGTGGTCATCGTCACTCTCGTGTCTTCGTTGTCTGAAGAGTCCGAGGATTCTCCGGTGAACGGCATCGACCGAATCTGCGATGCTCTCTGAAATCATCAAAAGTTGAAGTAAAATGCTGTAGAAAAATTCCAGATTTGGGTATTGCGATGTTAGTTTAGAGAGGTTATTAGCTCGGACATATTGGGGCAGGGGCCTAGCACTTGGAAACTGTCCTTATTAGCCAGGTAGTTTACTTCAGGTAGTACTTCAGGTAATAATTGTTTAGACAGGTTTACTGTATCAGGAAATCAAAATTAATTTGTAATTTCCATTTATCCTAATATACTGCAGGATAACTTGTAAATTAAAATTAACCTGATCAAGCCCAATACACACACCGACAATATCAGGAAATCTAAATAATATTACGATAAACAACAATACTGTGAATAATGTCATCGGCATTATCAGGAAGTAATTTTAGTGGCAATTAATGCAAATGCAACAACACTTGTAATCCAACTTGTCAACAGATTAAATCTCCAATAAAGCTAGTGACCATTTCCAGATGTTAGTAAACCATTAAACTCCCATGTTATGTCCATTGATTGTAGATTTCTCGGCAGCAGCCCTATGAACCCAGTCAATCGACCTTTTTTGATTCAGCAATAACTACTTCAGACAGCCAAAGGGTATCTTTTGATAACCCATTTCACGAAACAGCTGCGCAGCATACTTGGGGTTTTACAAAATTTAAGTGTGTTTTTATTAACCACTCCAGAGTAATTTGAAGAAAGACAACAGTGGAGCGAAAAGCCAGTATCAAATGATTCCCAGAGGCGCCATTTTGCTGCAAGATTTCCAGGAAGATCTTTGTCAGATCCAATAAAATCACGCGTGGCCTCTTACGTTTACACCTCACCTTTACCATCAGAAATGTGGGATAAGTTATCAGAAGAAAAGGTCCCAGGGTTGTGTGCTTGAAGACGACTAAATTACTTAAATGCGCTCTGGTTCCAAGAAGTAATGACAGCGTCATAACCCTAATTCTATCGTCAAATGGTTGTTAGATAAACTGAGCCACGAAGGAAAAACTATATTTTATGGTTTAGTCGATTTAAGGGTTTCACGAACGATCACAAGGATTTCACTCTTAAACGTCGGAAAACCTTTAATATTTCTGAAAGCATCTTGTAATATTGGATTATGAACTTGTGAGAAAGTAATCAAGATTTTAATGAGTTATTTACCATTATTACCATATTTACCAGTATCTGTAAATTAAAATTATCCAGAATGCTAAAGTATTTCATGTGAAACAAATGAGTTATTCTATTGCATCTGAATTTCACATAAGGATGACGATTAATCAATTGGCGTGGCATTTTCACAAATTCATTGACATTCCCTGACACTCATTTCCCTGGCCTTCGAGAAGTAAACGTGCATAAAGGTGCGTTTGCAATATATAACTGTGCGAATAATATAGCAAAGTATACAACTTGTTTGAAAATGAGAAAAAAAATCTTATTTAACATCTTATACATGTAGTATTGAAGGCCCACGCACCCACATGGAATGCATTTCAAATGTATTGTGAAAAGCATTACAAATTGCAAAATATATTGCAAATGCATTGATCGTTGTAATCGCAAAATGAAATACATTTGGTAATGTAAACAAAAATGCCATTTTACAATGCATTATAAAATATACTGACTTGTGTATTTCACAATGTATTTGAAACTACATACTTGCAAAAGTTATGTGTGCTGCATTAAATTAAATGAAATTGATGTATTTTTGAATGTTAAACTATTTCATTGCCAGTTTATTTATTGAATATATTAGATGTTTTTAAAATTCAGAATTGGGATTTTTTAAACCTTGAAATTATAAAATATAGCAAGGCTTCTGACATGTTACACTAGGGCGTGTCAATTCTACAAAAATAATTGTATTTGAAATTGACTAATTGATGCGCGCATCTACAAATGACTACCAGAACCGGTTTTTCAAGTTTTGGTGCGCGGTTTTTCAAGTTTTCAAGTTTTTTTTTTCACACGGATTTCACTCATAAGCGTCCGAAAACGTTTATATTTCTGAAAGCATCTTGTAATATTGGATTTTGAACTTGTGAGAAAGTGATCGAGATTTTAATGAGTTATTTACCATTATTACCATATTTACCAGTATCTGTAAATTAAAATTATCCAGAATGCTAAACTATTTCATGTGAAACAAATGAGTTATTCTATTGCATCTGAATTTCACATAAGGATGACAATTAATCAATTGGCGTGACATTTTCACAAATTTAATGAGTAGCACACGCGCACACCAATTAGTAAATTTCAATTACAATTATTTTTTAGGATTAACACCCCCTAATGCATGGAATATAAATTATAAAATGCATTCTTCAATGCAAATAGAATACGGTACACAACATATTCTTCAATGCACACAAACTAAGCTTACATTACAGTGTGCATTACACACGCATAATACATTGTAATAAGCATTTCATCATACATTACAAATTGCTTAAAAACACATTTTAAAATGCAATTGGAAATGCATTTTAAAATATATTTTTCAATACTATTTGAAACTAAATTTAAGTAAATCTACAGGCATTTTAAAATACATTTTCCAATGCATGTCTTACAGAATAATGTATTTCTAAATGCATTATCACTCCATGTGGGAGTGCACCTCAAACTACAAGACTCGACCAACCTACAATATTGAGAACGCCATAGGTATTTTTTTTGCAAAACTAGACCACAAATACTCAAATAGTGGATTTCAGCGTGCTTTTCTAAAAAAATTGTATGGTGTCAAATTTAATATCAATGTTTAAGAGAACGCCACAGGCAAATGTTTTTATTTCGACCAAAAATGGATTTCAAGTGTATATTCTAAGACAATGCAATATTTTTAAGATTCTAAATGCATTACCACTACATTTGGGTAATCGATTGAGTGTTATAAAACAAGTTGTACAACAGAGTTAAAACTAATTTGTTACGATACCATGTTTTGTTATGCAGTGTAAACTCACCTTAACACAACCTACTACATGTAAATGATTATAATTCCGTTACTTTCCCACTTCGTTATATCCGGTTCCCTTTGTGCAAACGTGAGATCCACGCATCTTTACAGTCCCAAACAAAAATTTTGCAAATGGCAGAATAACCAGTAGCTAAATGTGCCAATTAGCTGACAAAAGCTAAGGAATTTGAGGAATTGGTCGATTGCGCAACCTGCTAAAGTGTTTGCCACTAGCATGGCAAGCATGGCAAACAATATGAGATGTCATTTTGGTCGTATTTCCCCAGGCAATTCCGTGAAAATAGTGTTAATCAGCGACAAACATCAAATACGATATTCCAGGAAGGACTCGCCTCAGGGGTCAACCATTTATTTCGCATAACTCCACTGGTGTCGAGTCACGTGTACTAACGAGCCCAATTGTGGGGGGTTTAATTGACCCCCCCATGATAATATTTTCTCCAACGATGAATGTCACATGATATCCACGACGAGCACGAATGGAGTTTGTTAGTTTTAACGATGGGCACCAAATTTATTCCCCAGACTATTGGGAATCGGTCCACCAGCAGAAACAGCAGCTAATTGTTAAAGCAAGTAACGCTGAAATTAGATCGATTTAATGCGACGGAAATTTACGAAACGAGACAGTTAATCAGGTTAAGTTTTGACCAAATTGAGCCACTTTTCACGAAGGGAAATCTTGGCTTCATACACGTACAGTGATCAAAAAAAGTATTTGAACAGTATAAGAATTGTTGTTCACGATTAAATGAAAAGGAGTACATATTTCA
>JAQGAF010006019.1:0-10968 GCA_034687865.1 Kryphioiulus occultus | reverse complement strand
GGATCCTCAACTCTTACTTCATCGTACAGTGCAGAATCATCAGCAAATAATTTAGAATTACAAGAAAGATGACCAGGAAGATCATTTACAAACAACAGGAACAAGAGTGGACCCAAAACACTACCTTGTGGCACTCCAGGTTAACTTGCGGTTATAGGTAACTCCAGGTTATCTAACCTTTCATTTAACCTACATGTATAATGATACAACCGGGCCTAAATCTTACTTAAAAATTGTCTAAAATTCAACGCAAGAATTTTGATTTCAATGAAATATTCCCAGAATTCGGGAATCTATGTGGCTCAATTCTTTACTCAAATCACTTTAAATTTGTTAAATCTACTCAAATTGGCTCGAAAGTGCATTCAGTATGCCTTGAAATATGCGCAAAAGCCCATTCAAATTACCTAAAATTGGCTCAAAACTGTCCCAAATCGACTCAAAAATCTGTCCTAACCGGCAATGCGGCAATAGTCCATGGTGGATTCCTAAGGAGGCTAATTCCAGGGATTTTCCCAACTGCCATAATCGCTTCCGGTCCCTTTTTCCACCGATTAGCGCGTCGCGACGCTGCAGCTTTTGTGGCTAAATCCCCAGTAAGTTCAGTAACGATCGTCGAGTTAAACTCTGACGTTTACGAGGGCATTTGCATGGATTCAAGACGTCCAAGATGGCGCTGAATTCGTTTGACTTCGAAGTCAAATCCTCCAAGATGGCGGAAAAATCAACGCCTCAATAAAAGAGAAGCTCGTCGCAACGAAGCGAAAAATCGCACGAAATCTCGACAATAAAACGCGACGAACAATAGGTGAAATTTAAGTGCCCGATTCGTGCATTTTAGGCTCGACTGGATTTTCGTCCCAAATTCAAAAGGACGGAAATTTTCCGCTCAATGGCGACGACAAAGCCAAAGCTGACAACTTTAGGATGACCGACGGACGTCTCGAGAGTCGCAACGTTTACTTCTGCTTCGACGAACGTTTTTGATCGAAAAATCACTCGACGAATAAAAACCTCGAGTCCAGCTAGCTGATCAGTCAGTGAGTGGGCAAAATGCGCTCCAACCCGGATAAGTGGAACTTCAGATGTTTCAGATGTCATGGTCACAAATGCAACGGGTGGTAGTACTCATGAAAACAAACAAAAATGCCCATAATAACCTAGGCCCAAAAATGGCAAGATTATAAGATAAAGTGGCTTTTATCCAAATGAAAAGGGTGGTAGTACTCATTAAAACAAAAATAAATGCCCTGAATAACTTGGTCAGAAAGTGTCCCGTTTCCGAGATACAGCTACTTGTTCCTCGGGAATACACTTTAATTGCCTGAGGAACCAAACCCGGTATCTCGGAAGCGGTTCAAAGTTATTAGGGACATTTTTGCTTGATTTCGTGTGTGCTATCACCGGTTTCATTTGGATAATGCCAAACCATTGGCAGTAAGCCAATGCATGTGGTAATACATGTGTGATTTTTGGGAAAGCATCCCTTTATCTTGGAAATAGACAGTTTTTAGACCTGGCTCATTAAGGACATTTGTACTTGTTTTCGTGAATACCACCACCCATTGCATTTGTGACCGCGACGTCGTAAACACCCTGTATGTCCAGTTAACCGAGTTTCACTTACGTGGGTTTTGCTCATAATACATGTACTAGGACAGAATGAAGACGTCATCCGTGTTTTAATTCATCGATCCTTCAAGGCTTTTGATTGCATATGTTTCACTTTTCCAGGATTTTGAATGCATAAATTTCATTTTTAATTTCACTTTTCAAGGACTAACGAATTTAATGACTTGAATTTCAATAAACGATATTTCAATGACTTTAGTGACAACAGAACGAATAAAAACACTCACCAAGTGGAGCAATTTTTTTGTTGTTTAGAAAAAATTGAAAATTTGGCTGTGAACTTCTGAATACTATTTTTAGTGACAATGTTTCACCATATCGCTCGTTTTCAAGATTTTTTAAACATCCAGTAAAATTAGACAATACGTTAACCAGATGTACTAAAAAACTCGACTCGAAGGAAAACAAAAGAGAATTTAGTAGCATTTGGGGCACTGTGACAGTTTTAGGTAAGACAAACGTTGTAAATTGTCCAAAAATGTAATTTACTAAAATGTAATCTCCACCGAAGCCACGCAGAAAGTAAGGCATACAGTGTACACTGCTGGCATTAAAAAGGGTTTATTTGGTGAATAAATTAAAGCGTACTTCATCCGAAATTTCAGCTGTGGATCTCAGGGGTTTACAACGTCTTAATTCCGTCTGTAAACATTAATAAAAATGAATTAAACGAACGAGGGGTGGGGATTATTGGATCATAAATTGCGTAATAAACGCGATAAATTATTTTACGTCCTTCCCCATGTGCAGGGCAATAACAGGGGGTCCAATGGGGAAACTAATTTAAGGGCACTCTGTACATTCGACCTCAATTTCTTACGTTAATAAATTTAATTCCATTGTTGTCACATCACGGCCTTTCAAACCCAAGATAAAAATAATTCATTTTGTACCTTTTATATAAAAAAGCAACAATGGAGGCAGGCATTCAAAAGAAACCCCCTTTTTAATTAAAAAAAACAGCTCGTATTTCTTGTGGATTTTATTGATCAAAGTGAAATTCCTGCTCTTGATTTTCCTCAAATACGGTTTGACAGATCTAAATTGTATACAACTTATGTACAGTAGGTATACATGTACCTAATAAAGGCCTTATTCAGTTCACAGCAATATTTGGGTACAATATTTCGAATAAGTTTTTGAAAAGCATTTTCTGACCACTGTGATAAACTTGATTGCGTCCTATCACAAATGTTAATTTGAAGAACATTACTATATACATGTAATAAACATATTGTCAGGCTAGTATACGGTATACAAGAAATGTACATAAAATTTCATCACTTGTCTCATTTTTGGCATGCCAATGCAAATTTGTGCCACTTAGTGCAACTTTACATGTAGATACATGGTAGCTAGTAGGGTCAAAATTCTATACCAAACCTAATTCGATTACTTGTAAGTTAAAATATTTTCGTACTCTGAACTAATTTTATGAAAAAATATATCTAAATGAACACCCTGTATTAATTGCATAGACAACTCAATATTTCGGATTTCATTTAGGGTGATTGGTGGTGACAAGCTGACCAGTGTCCAAGCCGACTAGTTTTTTCTCTCATGACAACATTTGACATTTTTCCAATAGCTAAAAGCTATCGGCAAAAAAGCAACTAAAACCCCCAACACCTTTCCGAAAACGCATGTTTGTATTTACGAAAATGATTTATTGCGGGAAGACGGCGTCGCAAAATTGCCCATCATGGCGGAAATGCGAATCAAATCCGTTTCACGAAATGTGAACAAATATTTTTTTAGGGAGTAAATGCAAAAAATCCACCAGTTTTCGAACTTTTCAGACGTGTATGTAGGGATGAGAAAAAGGAAAATGTATTTCATGGGAGAAATTTTTTGGCCAAAATCTGGCAGATTCAACGAGTTGAGTCGTGCGTGAAAATTGGGCAGAAGATCCGAGATTTTCCTTGAATTTCTGAAAATGGGATCCACAGATGGCGCTGTTCACAACCGGTCGATACCGATCTCAAAAATAAATCTTCCAAAATAATCCGCGATCTGTGTTTGTCGATGGAATATAGCATTCGCAGATTCATTTTCCCATGTCTGGTGAACTTGATTTTTTAACAAAAAGTAAACTTGATACCAGAGAAGAATGACACATACAAATACAAGGATAGATCTAAAAGTATTGTTGTTTATTTTATAATTTATTATTGGAGCGTTGAATAAACGAATTGAAATATATGAAATGTTATAGCACCCTCATTGACTACAGGCTTAAATGCACATGAAATTGATCAGAAAAGGTTTCGCCAATGTATGGCGAGAAGATCATGTCTGTCGAAAACATTTTTCAACAACACGAAATAAAAAAGTCCTACTGGTTGCACATCTATTTGCGAACCTTTGCCATCAACTCCATATCAATCAAAGTGTTTTACCACTGCTTGTTGCATCTTGAACAAACTTTAGAACGACATTAACGACACCAACGGCATGTAGTTTTGCATATTTCAATTTTTTTTATACGACGCGTCGATCCAATAATTAATTATAAAATAAACAAAAAAAAGCTTTGATCCTGTATTATCAGGCACAAGAGAACATTGTCCATAATGCAATTTTTCGTCTTTTTTAAATCTTTTACCAGATATTTTGCCATCATGCACCCCTTGAAGACGCGCTGGACCAAGTCCTGCTGGCTACTGGTCCTGTCGTCCATCTGGCTGGTGGCCTTCGGCATGTCCAGCGTACTGTTCGTGTACGGGACAGCTGGCAAGTTCACATGGAACCGCACAGAGTACTACGAGTGCACCGAAAAGTTCCCTGGGGACAGTGGTCAAGGCTACACCATCTGCATTTTGGTCAACACCTTTGTCCTTCCCTTGCTCATTCTGAGTTACACCTACGCCTCGATCGCCAGGAAAATGTGGAAACACACGTCACCTGGTAATGCTGATCCAGAAAGAGACGAACACCAGATGCAGGCCAAGAGAAAGGTACATAACTTTATACCAATTCAATGTAACTCAATACCCTACTACAGGGTTCATACCAAAATTTGCCACTCACTTTCCCTGACCATATCTGATTAATTTCTCTGACTTATCAAATACAAAATGTCCAAGGTAAGTAAAATTCACTTTATTTGCAACACTTATATAATCAACTATATTTTTGTATTTTTCTGTGCAACTGCAACAAAAGTTAGCAGCATTTCGGACCCTCGTTTTTGATTCCATAAAGTCAAAAAATTGAAATTCAAAGTTTTTTTAATGTTTTCCCTGACTTCCACTTGATTTTCTCTGACCACATTTCATTTCCCTGACGGTATGAAACAGGATTCGTTGAGCCAGTTGCATAAAACCCACTTTCGGGCCAAAGTGGAACTTTCGATTTAATGGTGCACTGCATAAAAAAGTGACAGTTTCGAGAATAAAATTTCGGTCAGTTGCATAAAGTCACCTTTTTCAAAAGTGCTACTTTCAAAGCCCCTTTCGCATAGTTGAGCGCTTGAAGTCCCTTTCGTTTGATCGAGCAACGAAATTTTGGTAATTTTTTAAATATCCAAAAGTACTAACTAAATTTCGTCTTAAAAACTTCGGATAACGTTTTGCTCTAAGCAATTTCTTAAATTGTATGTACAAAGATTTATTTATCTTTTTTAAGACTAGTTTTGCACCTTTTCAACTCATAAGTTAGTTAGGAATTACGACATTCATCAGATTAGAATCACTAAATCAAAATCAAAATCAAAAACACCTTCAGAAATCTGAAAGTGATACTTTCGAAAGTGACCGCGAGGGGCATTTATGCAACTGGCTCCTGCTGGTACATCGCGTTTTGCTAAATCTTGAAGAAATAATGTCTCAGCGATGTTTTACGTCAGTTTCACGCCAAATTAGGGACCTTTCGTTGCGGCATATTGGCGGGCGTGAATGGGATGCCCCTTTCGAGCAACCAACTGATTCGATTTCGTTTCTTCGCCGTTTTTCGCATCCGACTTTAATTGAAGGTTTCGCGAATTTGGCTCCCTTTTGTAAAAATTGGTGCCTAGGGCGCGAAAATTCGATTTGTTTTCGAGAGGGAAAAAAAATCCCCCAAAATCTGAGTAACTCACAGTTGCTGGGGGGAAGCTGTTTTTGAATTCGTGAATCCCCGATGGATTTTGCCTCGATTTGCGGGGCTACATGTAAGTTGAAAGAAAAAAAATCGAATCACTCAAAAATTGAATCGACTTGCCCATTGTGCGAAATTGCGAAGCGAGCGCCAAGGGCGCCACCCCGCGACAAACGAGATCTAATTACATTGAAAAATATCGAGCAGCGTCGTAAATGGAGATATTATTGACGAATAATTCAAGTTAGATTTTACTTCAAAATGGGTGTGGAAGGCGAACACTGGAAATTTTAAGACGGTCGTAGGGAATCGTCCATAAACGAAACATCGTTGAGAAGTGCATTTTTCAATTCCGTGAAAGTTCATTTTGCAAATTCTTTCAATTTTTGTTTTCAGGTAGTTAAAATGCTGGCTCTTGTCGTCGTCCTGTTCGCCGTTTGTTGGCTGCCCCTTCACACCTACGTGTTTTTGATTTCAATCAACAACACGATGATGACGGACTTTCTGCTTTCTTACAACAACCTAAGTCACGCCATTTTTTTCGTCTGCCACTGGCTGGCCATGGCCAACAGCTTCATCAACCCCATTATCTACTGCTTCATGAGCGAAAATTTTTGGGTGAGTTTTTGCTAAAAATGAGATAAGCTACCTGTACATGTACATGAATGGAATGTGTCAAACATTCTTAAACCTGTAACCGCCTAGATCTCAAAACTATTTTCTAATTGTTTCCTTTGTGTATACACTGTGCCAACGACGGTAATCCTCCGTTCGACAAATAAGCCCATTGTGAAAAAAGTTTACAAAATATAACTGCCGGATTATGGTTCGTGAAAGCCTGAAAGCAGTATATAATTGGTCCAAAACGTAAAAACTGGTATTTTCTTTTCTGAAAAGATTAAGATAAAGCAACTTCGTATAGTTGCTTAAAAAGACAGCCAGACAACGTGGATTCCAGGTATCATTCACTCCGATATAAGCCTTGATAATTTCGTTATAACAATGCTCGTGCAGACTGCTGCCCATTTTGGCCAATGACGCCACCTGGGTAACAATTTAATTCCTAGACTACGTTGATTTTCCCATCATTAAAATTCACAAAAAATGGACGCCAACGGCCCCAAATAACGAATTTCAAAATTGGTTGTCCCTTGGAGGAGGGCAATCCTCATTAACTCCGGAGCAAACATAACAAAACTCCTACAGATGTCGCGTTTTTTTCTACAATAGTCTACAACAAATCCCGTATAATTGGTTGATAAGACTAATTGAGCATTTCTGGCAATATTCGTTGCTTCAGGCAATTTAACTGAAACATGATTTTTCTCTAAAAATCAAAATTTTAATCTAGCTGCCCCTGAATGTCGTCCGCGCCTTTGAGCTACGAATCTCGCAAGGATTGCCAACTTCTGCTTGCTGCCCAGTTTTCAGCTCAAAATTTCAAAAGCAGTGAAATCATTTTCGAATAATTCATAAAAAACAGACTGCGGATGTAATTTTCATGTTTCATATGAAACAATTACGTTCGTCTCTGCCATATCTGCTGTTGCCGCTACACGTTTAGCAAACTCAATATTGAAAATAAAATACTGAATAAAATAACGATAAATACCTAACTATTACTAGTGCTTGTCAGTCCCCTCCAGTTTTGCGCAGTGTTTCATCTCCAATTTCAAATTTTATGCCGAGTCAAACGACAAATTCCTGAGCTGACTTCCGTTGGAGGGAAATTTATTGCAAATGTTATTGGATTTCATTTTTTATTTTATAGGAAAAAATGCGTTCGTAATAATCATGGAAACTAAATTACTGCATCGATATCAAGCGCAATTTAATGAAATAAAATTTTAAGTTAATAAATGTGAATACATAAAATGGGCAAAGTTGGAGTTGGGCAACCACTGCTGGCTTCGGTGTTAGCGAGCATTGCCCGCTTTCATGGGCAGTCAATTTCAAAATACGATAATTAATGACTTTTTAAGGACTTTGTGACCTAACTTCGAACCAAGCTTTATAATGACATTAATGGTCTAAGTTTCATTCAACGACTGTTCACAGGCTTAAATGACAACTTTCACTCAGTGACTTGCATTTCAATGAATGACCTTTACATAACCAAAAAGGTCATTTTTGATCAAAAATTTCTTGAGTACTTTAATTATCTAAAGGCGACTATCCTGTAACGTCAGCCGTCTACTATTTTCAAAGTCTTGAGGCTCAATTACATTCAAAATGCGCTTAAGTGCATAATTAATACGTAGCTACTAGCTACTTACACAGTTGAGAAGCAATTAAGACTTCAATTTAAACTATATCAAATCAAAGTCATCCATTCAACGGTCCCAATATTAATTTTATGCGCTAGTGGCGCATCTTATAACTTCCATTGACAAAAACTCCCCCATTTTTAACTTTCATAATTTCTCCCCAATTGTTAATTACAGGGTGACTTGAGGCAAATAATTCTTCACTGCACTCAAGTCTTGAACTTGAGGAAGAAAACTCGAATAACTCGAGGTCGATGTCTAGGATCTTTTCGTTCAACTACGTACGTTCTCTCTTTTCGTACTACTTCCGGTAAGTCCTGATGTTGACCTTAGCATGACCCCAATCCTGCCCTCTGATCTCTGCCTCAGCATGCGAGTGTGTGGAAGTTTTAAGAAAAAGAAAAAATGCACCACCTCATCAAAATTTAAATTTCATTAAAAGCGTCAGGGGAAATCGGGCAACAGATTTCGTTTTAGTTGAAAACCACGCTTAGATTTTGAAAAAAATGCAAATTCAGGAAATTTTTGGAAAAATATAGTTGAGGAAACTTGAGAAAATATAGTTGAGGAAACTTGAGAAAATATATTATTTGGTTAATTTTGTTAAATTTCGTGCACAAAAAAATTGTATGGAAATGCTGTAAAATTATGCATTCTGGGAAATTTGTAACATAATAATGGGAAGCACACGAATAGCTGATAATTCTGGGATAATTTGAGGAAAACATTGGCACGTTTTGAAGTCTACATAATGAAGCCCACAAAGTATCCTTTTTTTTTTTTTTTTTTGTTAAAAACGCAGGATCCAGTCAAGGTGCTATTCACATGAAGAAAATTTGCGACACAAACAGCGAAAAATCGACGAACTACTTTTCGTCAGTCAAATATACAACCTCTGACAATCAAGGTTACGTCTAAAAGCAGAAGGAAGTGACGCGTCCTTCATGATCGTTCCTCGCCGCCCCCGTTGATCAAAGATTAGACGGTACTTGACGAGTTTCCCTCGACCATGCACCGCTCCAAGTACATGTAAATGTTTGTCTTTGTGTCTGTCAAAACAGGCGATTAATTAATCATTCGTTTACTCAATAAATTATGTAAATGAGGCAACGACCAGGTGTTGTTATTCTATCATTCTTCCTATATCACATACTAATGACTCGTTAATTAGCGCAAGAGGGTCGTTCATAAATTCGGGGAGTTAGCATTCCCTTATGGAAAAAATACGATTGCAAACTTTTGAGAACCGACTGTAAACCGAAAAACGGATGATAAATCAGCTGTAAACTGATATTCCGTGATGACTACTCAAATGCTGATAGAAAACTGCTGGAAAGTCGACCATAAATATCGTAGGCAATCAGTTCTTTTTCGAAGTTTTTATTGCTCAATAAGAGCAAGTTGACATTGAGCCTGGATGAATGGATATTATCTCTTTGGCTTTCGACTTTTGGATACCTTGTATACAGAGTGTCTATAAAGGACTGCAGTGGTTTCGTGAATTTTTTGTGACCGTATTATTAGAGATATGGTGATCAAGCTCGATGATATTAGAGCAAACCGTTCAATGTTTTGTTTGGAAATGTCTAGAGGTAGAAGATTTCCGCTTACTACCTCTAGAGGGCGCCAGGTTGAGAGACGCCATTTTAAGAGTCGTCGCACTCTAGCGACGGAAAGCGGAAACATTTCAACGCTGGAAAATTCAAACAAAACTTCGATAGATGTTTGTTTATATCATAAAACTTGATGCCATAAAAAATTCTCGAAACCACCGCAACGCCTTCGCTCGATGGTTCGGCTGGTTTAAGGACTCGTATCGAGAACTTTTTGACGTCCAATAAGTCTTGGGGAGTTTTTCTATGTATTTGCACACTAACTGTGTTCTTATGTGTTGAATGCAAAACTCGTAGCGAGTCATTGAAATCGTTGCAATCACTTGTAGACACCCTGTATTTCAGATTAGTTGCACATCCAATTGGCGGGACGACCAATGGATGCTGTTTGTGGTATTGCATCTTCTAATAGACACCGGACAGCCGTGTGTTCATGGACCTCGTTTTCAACGGATGCTGTATGTGGGCCAAACCCGTAAATTCGCCAGAATGATAAAACCCTGGAGGGTACCTTGGGGAGGCACCCGTTCCATCGACGTGTGTCTGCTTTGCATCACACGAAGGGCGGGGGGGTAGGGACCTAAAACCGCCGAAAAATCAGCATAAAGCGACGATGAATTTGCAATTACACGATTTCTGGACGTGGTTTGGGTTGGGCCCTGGGGCGTCCCAGGTGGGTAATTATGTCACGGAGTTGTTTAATGACCCCAATAAACGATATGGGCGGTGGGTCGAAACCCGAAATGGCGCCTCCTAGAAACCCCTTAACCCCAGCGTAATCCATTTAAATCTGTTAATTCTGTCAGTGTTGTTTTTTTTTCAGAAAGGTTCAACTGACTATATCGAGCAATCGTGTTATATACGTGGGTTGGAATGTCAATAATGACAACACATCTGTAAAATCATAGTGAGATGCAATACTCTGATGCCACTTATGCCAAATGTGAGGTTGACTATCCTCCATGAGTCATGGTGAAAGACCTGCTCTAACCACTTAATGCGCCTGTGCAATAACGAGATGAACTTTATAACATGTATAGTACTCATCAGGAAATCGCAGGTAAATTTGCCCAAAGGTGATGCCACCTCATCACTTGTATGATATTGTGATGTTTTAGTACGTTATCTTTAATTTCTAAAAGATGAATTTTACAAAAAGTGTGGAAGTCTTGTATAAATGACAAACTTTATTAAAAAACAAAGTCGCATCTGCGGAAGGAGTTAACTCTCCGCAGGCGCAGAAAGTTCTAAAGCCTCGTTCAGACAGGATGTTTCAAACGAGATTACTCACCGAAACTCATGTGGAATTTGCAGTCTGTACTCTGTCAGGATGGGTGAAACTCGATCACAACGAGGGATCAACATCCCTCGTTCCTGGA
>JAQGAF010006018.1:0-10969 GCA_034687865.1 Kryphioiulus occultus | reverse complement strand
AAGCACACTTATCCTAGCACCAGCGGATTGAACGTTATTTTGAGAGGCCCAGATATCTGGTCCACCCTGTATAAACAGGAGATCGAACACACATTTTCACAAGGAAACAGCACATTTAGATTAGTTTTCTTAGTTTCTGATAGAATTGCTTTTCATCTCTTCATTTTTGTGCTAACCAATAACAAGCTGTGCAACATCTGTTGTTGAATTTTCCTGACTGTTTAAAAGTAAATCAATTTTTCCTGACTTTGCCATGCCTTTTCAAGGTTTTACAAGTCTGGGGAAACCCTGTAATGTTAATCGAAAAATGACATTAATCGAAACTAGTCGGAGCTAATCTTTTGAAGGGTGGTTGATCTTAATTACCTAACATACAACAAAGATGGCCCAGGGAACTAGAAAAATGTTACCCAATGGCATTGCCAACGTTTCTAACAACTCGTGCATCACAATTCTCTCGTATGCAACGTGCCAAAAATTTAGCCTTTTCAATGTCAGAGATAAATGATGACGCTTTTCTCAGCAGTATGCAGTGAATTACTGATCTCATTTGCTCGTTTTAAACTAATTTTTTTCCCCTTTTGTTTCTTGGCCAACAGGAATGGAATTATCGCCTGTGCAAGGGAACCGTTCCAAAAACGTACCGCTGTGGCACATCTTCAAGCAGGTATCTATGCCCAAGATCCTGCGGGGGCGTGGGTTTCGGATTGTATGGAATTAACTTCGGGCTTAGGCCTACATTTAGCTGAGACGGGCAATTTAGCCTCGCATTCCTTAGCCATCAGGCTGCTAAATTTGTTTCTCTAAACACATGGAAGGGAGGATGGGCGTAAAACGTTTGTTGCTCCAGCAAAAATGTGTAACAATAGGATGGAATCACTGTATTTACACAACAAACAAATTCGGATTCCAACAAACAGATTTCAATCGAGGGCATTGCAACCTTGCGAAATGAGATCAAATAGGCTAACATTTTCAAGGATGTCTGCTTTTAGACGCTCCATTCTGAAGAAAAAAAATCGAAAAATGTTAAGAAATATTTAAATTTCAGGATTTAAGTATATGAATCCATCCACGCTACCATTAAAATTCCAAATCAATTTGAAAACTTGGCAAAAATAAATATGAAATAATTAGTTTGTGCTGTGATTCAAGTTGGCATCGGTTAAAGTTTTAAAAACCCCTGAATGATACTATAAAAAATCCAATTCCTTTAAAATCACTGTTTGGAAGCTGCAGGTTTGCATTTTTATCTCATGCAGCTCAAAGTGTATGCTGTGTCCGTCTGCTTGGTGTTCTTGGTGACTTTGTCAATCTTCCCAGCTGTCACCGTGCTGGTTGGGTCAACCATAAAGGACGAAGGAGAGGAATGGAACAGTAAGCGAGCACTTAAATTTTCATGGCATTCGTGCCATTATAAAATGGCAGGAGTTATAGTTCTGCTTCTTCATTTTTCCAGAAAAATACTTCTTGCCAGTGGGCTGTTTCCTGATATACAACGTAGGCGATTACGTTGGAAGGATGGCGGCTGGTTGGCACGGACTGGTAAGCACAGCTCAAGAAAGTGAAATTTAACTAAAAATTTCGAGCCTGCAGAAAACTGACAGAAAAACGCGTCTGATTTCAGCCTCAGACGAAGATACCCCTTATTCTGATCCTAGCCATCGCCCGTATTGCCTTCATCCCCTTATTTATGCTTTGCAATGCCCATCCTCGGCAAAACTCTGCGGTGGTGTTTAATCATGACGCTTACTTCCTGCTCTTCATGAGTCTGATGTCCTTGTCGAATGGTTACCTTGCCAGCGAAGCCATGATCCATGGGCCAAAGTAAGTAACCTTAAGATATTTCTATCCTAGAGATGGGGAATGCACAGGGTATCGACACATGATTTTGCTTCCATTGGGTAAGATGCACAGCAAAGTTCTTACATCTACCCCACAGTGCAAAACTGATCATTTGCATTTTGGCCAAAAGTTTGAGTTTCAACTCTTTAACAGCGAAACATTTTTTTCCCATTTAATAATAGGGTGGTCGAAGCAGAGCACCAAGAAGCAGCTGGCGGAATGATGGCTTTCTTCCTCGGCCTAGGGCTTATGCTTGGAGCAGCCCTGTCCAACGGTTTTGTACCCTTACTATAAAGAGAAAAATGAATGGTACGAACTCACCCACAAAATGGCGGCCTGGTCCCTCTCATCTGCTGCCCTTTCTCCAGATCGTAGATGGGTTGATAGAAGTATCAATTCAGATGACCAAAGCGAATGTACGGTGCTATCAAAGGTGGCAAGGGGAAGGGCATGACGATGCATCCGTTGTTATAATTTGATTGAACAACTAGTTTTCATTTTAAACAGCTTCTGAAAGGAGTAAAAATGCAAATTTTAGGGATTTAGAACGTCTGGATGTCAACTGCTATTTTGGCACGATAAGACTGTCGACAGCATGGATTGTTCTCAGTACTGTGAAGGGCTAATGTTTTATCTGGTCTTAAAAAAGGATGGAAACTGGCATAAAAAAACAATGTTTGTTTAATAACTATGCTTACTAATGAGCAGGCTCAAAGCATGATCTACTGCACAAGCTAAAATGCTTGTACTTCGTTCAACTCAAAAAAAAAACCAAGCTACTTGCAGGCAAGAATCATTTGTCTAAAATCAAAGTCTTGTTTTTTCAAACTGAAAGATGCTCCAAAGTTATCTCAGTAGAGTATGCAAGGATGTCACTTCCTGTTGATTCACTTTGTCCCAATTTTAAGATTATTTTTATTTTTACTTTAAAGTCAAAATCCTTGTTAGTCATCTTACTCAGGATTGAATTGCAGAAATGCCTCCCTTGCTCTGCTGATCAATGGCATGGAAGTTTCTATTTGTCGCAAATGTTGCCCTTCAGCTAACAAACATAATAAAAAAAACTTTGACATAACCAAAGTTTCCGTATTACCGACATTTATATTTGGAAGGTGCTTGCTCTAAACTTGGGTCGCCTATCTTATCTTTGTTTTTTTTTGCTCCAAAAGTGCTCTTTCACTCTCTTTACACCTAATTTTCCCTACCCTGACCTGAAAAACCAGCACTGAATACATAAGGTTTGTGACCTTACTAGTATGTTTGTCACACCTATTTTTGTCTAACTGCTGGTGCCTGCCAAACATTTGTCAACTTTGATGATTTCTACATTGGAATACACTGGCCTTCAATTTAAAGCTGTAACCCTTGTAGTTCAGCTTCTGGCGCCATTACATACTTGTGAAAGTGTGAAAAAAGACATTGGAAGGAAGTACTCGCCCAATGAAAGGATTTGAAAAAATATCTCGAAATCAACCACCAAATTATAACTAGCTAACATACAGTGTTTGTGTGTGAGCAAGGTGCTTCCAGGATGTTTTATTTTTATTACGATTAAATGTACGTAAAAATCTTTTGGTGGATTCAGTTTGAAAATCAAACGACACCACGGTTTATCACTCAGTCAGTTGTTATTGTGTTAATTATATGACTATAAACGGCGTGCAAAATCTAGTTATCCTGTTAATTATTGTATGATCAACAGGAAATGTAGTGCCATACCCTGACTGTCACGTGGTAAAAACCATATAAAAGCAGCATAATACTCAATGAAAAGGCATTTTCAGTACCGAGGTATTCTTGTATTTGTTGCAATTGCAATTATATTATCTATGTGTACCACCATGTCATCAGTATTAGTAAAATGAATATCACTTTTTTAGAGAAAATCTTTCTTTATATCTTATTTCACGTTTTACACATGCACGATGGGAATACTCTAGATTGCATTAACGTAGTTCAGTAAATGGCAACACCCAAATTAGCAGGTGCATTTATTAGTATTACTTTTTGGTGCCAAACTTGTGATTTATGACATTAACATGATTTCTGTCTAGTGGCCAACAGTTAAGATTGCTAAATCGTGTAAATCAAATTGGGATTACCTTCACTAATTTGTTTGGTCAGTCAAATTTTTTGCACAAGACAGAGGTTGCTGCAAAGGAGTCGTCTCATTTGTTGGGGACAAGACCAGGCTCAGCCAGCCATTCCTCTAGGCTCGGGAATTTGGCTCCAGTTTTCTGGTAGAGGATTCCACCTACACATTCCACTAGACGCAACAGAAAACGCTGAAAAGTAAATGTGAACATTTTATTTGCAGTTCATTTTGTTGTCCACTTATGTAATATACCAACTAGCCATTGCCTACCTTGGGCCAGTCTTGCTTCAAAGTTTCAATGCATCTTTCTCGGAACACATCGGGTGAGATAAGGTCAGCTGCGATGCATTTCTGGACGAGCTCTTCTAAAGCAACAAAGCTCGCCTGCAATACATTTACAAAATTGCTATATTTAATTGAACATTTGTAGATTTAGTGGAAAACTGCAATGTTTAGGTGAAAATAGGGTCTGGAGCAAAAAATTGGAATATCTATAACAATGTTTTCAAGTTCAATGTTTCGATAAAAGCTGACATTATTATAGGGATACTGTTACATATATTTATCAGAAATTTAAATATTCAAAAAATCTAAAGATTTCTTGGGAAGTTGAAATCGTAGTAAATTTAAACATTTCCTGATACAAATATTTATGAGAAATTTGGGAAATTTAAATGTTTGTCAGGAATAATTAAGAGGAAACTCACCTCAGTTTTTTCCGACACCAGTAAATATTGCAAGTTTCTCGGACAGAGCAATGACATCAATGGGCTGGCCACAAGTGTGGGGTGCAAAAGCCAAAACGAGATGAAAGCGTCTTCCAAGGCTCCCCCTATGCTTCCGGGATTTCGAATGACTGCAGAAATGTAATGTGGTTAGCAGGGATTCCTCGAGTCGGCCATACATATTTCCTGATTATTGGCAAAGTAATCCTAAGACGCTTTTATTATTTGTTCTAAATCATGCTTAAAAATCTAGCGTTTTTTGTGGTGGTATTAATTGGTACAAATGAATTCGTTACATCAAGTTTTGTCACAATCAGTAATGACTATACTCTGTAAGTTAACAGAAAAATTCTCACCTAGACCGACAGCAAAGTCCACTGTAAGTTGAACCATCATCTTAAAGACCAAGGGTGTAAGATCGCCTCTGTTTTTGATCACAGCTTGGATTGTCCAAATGACACCCTCAACTTTCTTTACATCAGATTCACCAAAATTTGCTCCTGCATACAAATGCCTGAGAATTGCCTATAAATAAATCAGAGTTTGTAACTTAGAGCATTGCTTCCCTTTATAAACAATTTTAGACGATTCATTTACTCTCACCTTTGCAGTTATCAGAACTTCAGCTGGTGCAGGAACATCTTTATCGTGTTTGTTGGCAGCAGGCATCGTCCATTCACTTACATTGTCTCTCTTTGACAGTGGGCCCTGTTTTATGATTTTCTGCAGCTCATTCAAAAGTTCCTTGTAGAAAACATCTACAGAGAGAAGCGTTAAATTTGTTTACTTCTATAACCACATTTCAAAAATAAAAAACAGGATCAGGCAACACTATTCGTCGAATATAAAATTCTATAAAGACCTGTAGTGATGTGGGTTGAACTCCACTGAGACACTTTCTTCAGGACTTGTCTCTGCACTACTTTGATGCAAACTGTGGCTACTTCTGGCAGCGTTTCATCGGGCAACAGCCCTTGGACGATAATATTTGCACGTTTTGGACAGTAGCTGTATCAGACATGAAACAAAATCAATAAACACTGCTGAAAAATTCATATAGCAGCCAAAAATACATCTGCTAAAGGTTTCTAAAACTTACTCGCTTGCAAATGCCATAGTCTCAGTTTGCACTTCCTCAGCTACATCTTTCGACAATTGCATGACTTTCTTGGTGGCCGCCAATTTGACTTGCTGGGAGGCATCGGTATTTTCGAATGATCCAGCCAGTTCGAGAACCCTCTTGGAGGCCCTGCTCCTGACAGTCACGACGATGCTAGCTCTTACGTGTTTGATCACGTTGGAGGAAATGCGTTCGATGACAAACTCTACTATTCTCTTCATGGACACGGGATGGTTGTGGAAGAAATTCTCCTCAAGTTGCAACTAGTATTGGACAGAAATGATCGTATTTTACTTTAAAAAATGTTTGTACGCAATTTCATCTCACATAAAATGGTGAAGTGCTCACCTCTATTTGCTTGTCAGTAGAAAGTGTCGACACAGTGCGATCGGCTGAAATCGGCTTGATTTTCCGGACGGATCCTGATCTACTATAAATTCCCTTAGCAAATTCAGATAAAAGCGCCTTAAGTTCCCCTGTAAGAATTTTCATTTAAGTCTAGAAGATCAACACTTCAAGCATCCAATAATTTTTATTCTACGGTTATTACCTAAATACGGGCAGCAGGTGTAAATAATTGACTGGTCGACGATAGCCACTGTGTCCTTATGGTAGAATAGGAACAATTTTATTTCACAAATAAAAAACTGAGAAAGTCGCTTTTAAAAGCCAGCTTACCAAGGCATTCACAGGCACAGGACTGAATGTGATATTTTCTTCTGACAGACCGATATGCTCAGAAGTATCCAATTCCTCAACTGACAAGGTTGGCTGAAAACCGATGACCTGTGAAGGAAGCGCGCAATGGTTGCTTGAGGCGCTATGTTACAGCAGCAAAATAGAAAGCAAATATTTCGTATCACGTCTTTATACTATACCTCAAAAAGCCATCCGAGAAGCAGAATTATGAGGAACTGGTTGTGGGAAAAGTCAGCATATCCAATTAACAAACTCTCGGACCTAAGTAATAAAAAATTAAATTTGTAAGAAAAAGCTGCCATCACCAAAGACCGTGCAGGATTCGTTCAGATATACACAGTTATTGTTATAATATTTAAATTTACCTATTCATTTAAAAAAAATTATACATGTGAAAGAATTCGATATTTCAGAGGAATGATGGAAAATGATAGTGGATAGTTTGGCAAATTATTATTCAACCTGTCTTTTAACAGTAATGAGGCTGACCTGTATAACGTGTAAAGCATTTTGAGTGGCTGCTGATAACAATGCAGAAATGGAGCAGCGGCGTCCATCATGCTGAGGAATTCCACAATCCAAGGAGTCACAAGGACAGTTCTCTTGGAACTGATGGCGTCCCTCAAATAAGCATTTATATCCAATGGTGGATACGTCTGTGAATATAAAGTTTAAATTAAATTAAAGATTTCACAAAACTCTACAGACCATTCAGATAGCAATGACATTTTTATTATTATTCAAATTTTAAGCCATGAGCAATATATGTGACATCAAAGTTGAGGATGTTCACAAGATTAAATAAGTGCGAGCGGTGAAACTTACGTTAAACCGCAGTTGAATTTGAGATGAGAGTACGTTTTCCGGAATCTGTTCGCTGGTTCGATATGGCATAAAAACGATATAACCCAAAAACTTGGCAAGGAGGCGCAGTGCGAGTAAGCTGGCTTGGAACTGTTCCCTAGCATCTGCATCGATGCTCTGTTCTTTCTCAAATTCACCCTCAGTCAAACTAAGTTGAAAGTTATTCATCTGAGGTAATGAAACAAATATTCTGCTAAGCAAAATATAAATCTGCAAAGAGCAAATGCGAGAAGCTGGACTTGCCTCGTGAATTTTGGCAGTAAAGCCATCGATTAAATGTTGATTAAAGGAGTGTGAAGCTGCAGCAGAGATGAATGTTTTGAAAAATTCCTGATATCCGGGAAATGAAGGAGGGGGGCAAGGACCAACGGAATGATAGGCAGTAACGAATCGTTCTTGAAGCCTATTTTGGAGATTAAATTCGGAATTAAAATTGTTCGTTATTTCCAGAAAGAGCCAAACTTACAATACAAGTCACATTCGCTACCTCTTAAATTTTTCTGGATTAGTTTGTTTAAGGGTTGTTAAAGGTTCCGGTCCAATTAAAAAGTCATTATCTTCAAATAGGGGATTCGCCTTGCACATCTGCCAGGAATAAAACAAGCTTTAAGTCACCACATTATTCCTTCGAATTTTCCTTAAATATACAATATAAGACTACTAAGTTGACATTATCAAAGGCACCAACAAATAAATCTTAATGGAAAATTATTCCAGTTATCCCCTTTGTTTTTCTATTTAATTGTTTTTACTCCATAATTTATCACCAATTCATATAACCAACCTATGTTTTCAAAATATCAAGAATCACACAAAAACTTTCAACATCTCACTTATATTTTAAATTCAGGCTTTCATCTCAAATTTTAGCACCTAACAATATTATCATATGTATCGAAAATTACAATTTTGGAAAACAATTCAAGGATTTATCAAAATAAAAATTGGAATCCCTTCAAACAGTAATCCATTCAAAATCTTCTACTTACAGCAAGTAATTGGGCTTGAAACAATCTCGCAAGATGGCTACCTGCTGCTGCTTCCCCTCCAAATACTAGTGTTCGAATACGTGGCCCCAACGTCATTGCTGTAGACCAACCAGGAGTTCGGTGATTGGACTCCCATTCTCGCAACAGCTCATAAAACGAGTCCCTTAGAAGAAGACACGAGGGGTTTCTAGAATCTAAAATTATTTTTACTATTGCCCTTATATGGGCCCTTCCTTACCTCTTCCTCCGAAAAGTGTGAAATTCCTGATCACTGACAAAGTTATTCCGATTGTCCGTTTCTGACTGAAATGCCACGTTGCCAACCAATGGCAGTGATATTGGCACACTGGGCTGTCAACCAACAACACCAAGACTTTAACGAATGCCAATCAACTGACACAATATCACAGGGAGCATAAATCAAGCAATTCAAACTAAGGAACGAAACAAGGTACACACCACCACACCAGTCTGAGCCCGATTGCATGCCCATTCCAGAAACTCTGCAAGTTGAGGCGAAAACACCTTAAGCCGGGGATTGTCCACAAGAAGTCGCAGGGTGCCTTTGTCCAGCAGTTGCAGGAGTCTTCGCTGCAGCCACAAGAGCTGAATGGCAAAGTGTACGCAGTTGGATGGACAGCAGAAAAACTGCTCAACATCTGGAATAATATGAGGATTGAAACGCAGTTGTGGCACAGTTTTTAACCCTCATTATCTCATTAATTTGCTCATACTTTAATAGGGCCAACTTACCGGATTCAAATAGGATGTCGGGGCCACATTTTCCTTGCACAGTCAGTAGTTGAATAACGAAATGAAGCTCCACGACTAAATCAGGTGTCAGGTTTGCTGCGGTCAACAAATGTAGAAAATTAAACCACTTGGATGAAAGTCTTTTGCAATTATATATGATCCCCAGTTGGCAAAGAAGGAAAAAGATATGAAAGTTGTCTGGTAATTAAGAGTAAAAAGTTATCTGAAAGTGTTATTCCCTACAGATTGATAGAAACCAAAGCTAACCATTTATGCAGCCAGAGTAAATCTGGGCCAAGAGGCCAAGTTGGTCACCAAATTTCACTTCACTTGGATGCACGTTGGATATTTCAACATCAACTGTAGGCATATTTTTGGGGAGCAAGCACTCAATGGGTGGAGACTGTTCAGCTAGGTTAGCTTCCTTGTGATTTGGCGTGCAGAAAACATTTACTAGTTTTTCTCGCTCCTCCCTAAATAAGACGTGGAAATCAAGATCACATAGGAGGTTGATAGTCCTTGAAAACATTCAGCAGAAGTGAAAGTAAATTCTTACTTCAAAAGCTCTCGCTCCAAATGAAGGTCGGTGACAACAGCTTCTGTGGGGGATTTGATGAAGGCAATATTAATACTTCCGAGATTGCTGTCGACCACAGGTGGAATGGGAGTAGCTCCAGGCAAACAAGCCTTCTGATGCTTGACAGGTGTTGGGGTGATGCGGCGAGTGTTTTGACTTTTTTTGCTGGAAAAATGATTGCGAAATATGTAAATGTGAAAATAAAATTTGGGGGAAATTACAAAAAATCCAAATTAGCCATACCCTACAGGTGTGGCTCCCACAGGAGGAAAGGCATCTTCGTCATTCAGATTCAGCACTTTTTCTTTGGTGGAGTTTTCCTGCTTCTGCCAGCCCTTTTTCTGTCCAGCTGGTGAATCCTTTCCAGTGATGAACTGGCCGAGACTCAGTTTCTGTTGGGATTTTTGCTCAGACCAGGCCCGATTTTGAAACCTGGGATTTTTACTGTCATATGACGTGTTATGTTTTGGCTTGCGTCTCACCCTCGGCTCTGTGTTTGGGGTCACGCGTTCGTGTGAAGCAGCGTGTTCAGGAGACTCATGGTTTCCAAAGCTCAGCCTAGTCCTGCTTGGAGTGGAATGATCACAAGCTGGTGAAACTTCGGGTCGTAAATGACGAGAACCTGATTTTGTTACAGAAACCGCTTTTCGGGGAGTGAGACCACTGTGCTGCAAATCCTGGATGTGAGGCGTAGCCTGCTCCCGCAGGTAGCCTAAAAAATACGGTACAAATTCTGGCTGAAGAGCGGCCAGGGCAGATAACACAGCTGGTGTGTTCTCCTGGAAATTACACATTACAAATTCTGAAAAATCGCTTCAACATAGCCAGCCTATAGACGTACAAGTAGTGTAAGTTACACTGCTGACTATTTATACCAAATGTATATGATAAACATCAAAACGTTCCTTCTGAACACATGTTGCTAAATAATAAAAATATCACACCTTCGTGAGTTTGCTGCACAGCCAAGAAATAAAAACTTCGGATTGAATTTGTCCAGTGAGCACGAGTTCCAAGAGCGCAGCCATCTTTAAATTTATAATGCAGACGTCCTTCTACGGAAGCTGTGCAGGGTCATCAGTAGCCTACATTGGACCCCCAACATTGGCATGAAAACAAATGTGGACTGAAACTGAAAATAGCGCATTTTCTTATAAGTATCTAGACAATCACGCACATATTACTGCCTATCCAATAAAATGACATAATTATGACATTCGCTAAACGCTTTTATTTTAATCAGGATTTTGGACTTCTGCCATTAACTCTGAAATGTAGACGACGTTTATTGAGTGGACACCT
>JAQGAF010006017.1:0-10972 GCA_034687865.1 Kryphioiulus occultus | reverse complement strand
AACATGCATGTGCGAAATTTGGCAACTTGTTCTCTTTCCCATCTTATATTGAGTCAAAAGTTCGACTAATTTGAGTTGTCTTCCAACTCTTTCCCATCTTATATTGAGTCAAAAGTTCGACTAATTTGAGTTGTCTTCCAAAGAAGTTCCATTTTAAAATAAGATAATGTCAAAATAAGTTGTCATTTTTTGTGGAAACGAAGATGTGAAAGCCGTGAGTGATGCCTAAGGGGTTTCATTAACCCTGCACCTGTCTTAAAATTTGAAAGTGAGTCAGGCATAATGGTCAGACCCAGGATTTTTCCCATTTTAGTGTTATAATGGTGGTTGCACTCACTCGATTTTTCACATGCAGGGTAAATGAAAGATGTTGCGTGTTGATATTTGTCTAATTGGAATTACTATTTACTTGGCACCGGGATTTGACCACCAGGTAAGGGGCCGAATCGTATTAACTCATCTAACAGCTTTTGGTTGTTTATTTTGGTGATAACTTTGGTCAATTCCTTGGCTCATATAGATCAGTGAACAGCGAGTTGATTCGCCACGAGTTTTTCTGTTATGCCGACCCTACTCTGTCAGTGTTACTTTCATATGCCGATACTGACAGTATGAAGGTTACTCGAAAATTCGGATAAACGTCAGAAATGAGAATGGAGCATCAATACATCAGCACTGCATCAATTTCACGATCAGTATTACTTCTGTACAATATATCAGTACCAATAAAAAGCGTGAAATTTAAAAATTTCACAATAGCTATATAAGTACCTTCAGATAGCAAAACATGTGTAGAAAAATGCATGTTTTATGGCTTGTTGGACATCAAATTTGGAATATACTACTAAAACTACGGAAAATTACTAGAAAATTCCCCATTTCACCAACTTTTCACTAGGATAAGAGATGTTTTCATCCAGTTTTATCCATGCAGATCACCAGATTCAAAGAAGACTACCTCTGTTCTGAAGGAGGAATGAAGTTAAGTAAAGGGGATCGTCACAACGAGGTGGGTCCCAACGAAATTAATCTTTTTTTAAATGCATGCATCCTAGATCTTCAAGATTTTTGTTATAGTCACATGAATATCATGCATCAATAACCCCATGAGGGTATTAAAACTGCGCTGGCATTCGAAAAGCTTGGCAAGACAAAAGGCAGGATTTAAGCCAGCTGCAAATGAGGGTGAGTAATTACTGCGAAAGGCAAATTTCAGAAAGTTTTCTGTTTCAGAAAACAGTTTACACCATTGGTTAGTGTTTTGGCAGGCTCATACACCCCTAAACCTTAATAAATTGCTGGTAGGGCCCATGCAAAAATAGTATTTGGTTTTTGTAATTCAAAATTCTGATTCCTAACGAGCCCAAAATGTAACTGGTTATCATGAAGTTCTATGCCTTCATGGACCAACTCCCTGTCCAGACGCACAACGTTGAATTCATGGTGGTCGAGCTGGATTTTTGAGCGTCAGATTTTTGAGCTCGAGTTTGGCTTCCTTGATGTGGAGTTCAAGCTTGTATTTCCACTTGGAATTCCATGCATGTAAATTAAAAAAACCTATCCTATGAAATGTTTTTGAAAAATAAGAAACCGAAAGGACTAAATACTATTCAAGATCTGTCATGCGAAAGCCATGTCTTTAATAATACAAACACAGCGACATTTGTAGACACTTTATGTGTAATGTCCATGCATGGATGTAGAATAGAATGTGGCAAATTTCTCCAATACGGTATTAGTTACTCACTTGACCGCGTGTAATAACATTTCGCATATAATTTATTCCATTATACATGAGGCGTGCATAGCTTTTTAAGCGTTGTACCAGAAATGAAAAAAACCGGTAACATTACCTAATGCCGTCCTAACCCTAGCCACTCCTAAGATTTTCAGGGCTACCATACACAATGGAAATGCTTTGGCCTTTGGCATAACATGGGGCTCGTGTCCCTTGACATTAAATTCCTTACCCTTACTTCCAAATCAGTCCCTGCAAACTGCCAACTGCCAACACCATACATAGTGTGGAAAACCAAGACACATGTTCCCAATCATCACAAGTTACTATTTACAGTGTGGTACTTATCTACACAGTGCTACTTCCGAACACTCTCTCGACTTTTTGGGTTGGGGAAATCAACAGTGCATTTGATAGTCACAGAGGTTTGTATTTGGTATGCTATCATCAAGAACATACTAACACTTTTTGTCACTGTTTGAAATCTGTTTTTTTTATTTGTGACAGATATGTGGAGCATTAGTGCAGCTGAAGGATGAAATTATTATATGGCCGGCTGTACATGAGTTTGCTGCAATTGCTGCAAAATTTCAAGAACGAAAAGGAATTCCAGGAGTTGTAGGAGCTATTGATGGCTCTCATGTTTTGTGCAAGCCACCAAACCATGACAGGGATAACTTTATATCCAGAAAGGGTCAGCCATGTGTTGTGGTTCAGGCTGTTTGTGATGCGGATAAAAGATTCCTTGATATCTACTGTGATAGACCAGGCTCCTTTCATGATGCAAGAACATTAAGGGTCAGTCCTTTAGGAATCAGGTTACAGTCGGAAACCCTCATTCCTGATCCATATTACCATTTAGTTGGGGATTCTGCATATCCACTGTCACTAAACCTTATCGTTCCTTTTCGTGACAATGGTCATCTCACAGAGCAACAGACAAGATTCAACTATTACCACAGCTGTACACGTGTGGTGATTGAGAATGCGTTTGCACTGTTGAAGCAAAAGTTTCGAAGGTTGAAGTTTATTGACAAAACAAATATCGCAGATGTTCCAAACATTGTGGAAGCTGCATGTGTCCTACACAATTTCATTTTAGATATTGAAGGGGTCTATGTAGAAGGGAATGAAATGTTTGATGACCACCAGGACATAGGACATTTTACTGATGACGACTTAACTGAATTGGATGTGCGGGCAAAAAAAACGAGATGCTATAATGCAAATTATTTGCTAAATAATGAACTCATTTAATAAACATATATTTTTTTTTACAATTTTGTTGGTAATGTAAATCTTATTTATTCAAGAATTGTTTAAGAGTTTCGTTCAAATCTTCCAGAACTTTGATTTTCTTGTCCATCTTTGCCTCCAGTGTCTGCCTCCATTCATTGTCGTTCTTCATCTGCTCATGCTGGAGAGCAATGATTTCCGACGCCCACCCTGGACTCTTCCGCTTGCCAAGTCGAAAAGTGGATGGCGTTGGCGAACACGAACTTGTTGGAGAGTTTAGTCGTGGCGGGGTATCTACACTGTTAGAAAAAATAATGTTAGTATATAACCATTATAAAAACTTATAAAACGTTTTCAAAACAAAAACCTGAGAGGGGCACTGCATGAAGAACTGGAAGTGGAAGGCTCTTCATTTACAATGCCCTTAGACAGCATGCAACGAACTGGAACTGCAGTTCCAGTGTGTCCGACAATTTCGTGGATGGCATCGTAGTACACCCACGTTTTCCTCCCTCTGCCAGTTTTTTTGTTGTGGTCCAAAACTCCCCTGCAAATAGAACGTGATGCATATAAAAGTTCAATCAAACAGTGTGACATTCATATAAACATTCAATTACCTGTATGTAATCATGAGATTGTTCCACTGCGCATAAGGCATCTTGCCTCCCTCTTTTCGCAGAGCCGAGCCTCCTCGGTCTCACAGTGGACACCAAGACGATACGAGCCAAATGCAAACATCTTTCCATAAACACTACCTTCGGCATTAGTGGGCATATTCTTCTCTCTGCTGACATTGCTGATCCACTCTTGAAATAGAGTATTAACTCTGCATAAAATTTCCATCCTGTCAAATAAAATAAAGTATAATTGACATGTTGAAAATATACACGTGTTGTTTTGCAGACTTATGTTGTTAGGGGCATTTTGATTAATTTTGTGAACATTTCGTGGTTGTATTGTGAATATGACTTCCACTACTTTCCGGATGGATCAGTTTCACCAAATAATAAACATGCAAACAGATATGATTAAAATGCATGTATAAGTGATTACAAACTGAAAAACTGATGATATTTTGGTCAGAAATGATGAGCTTCAGATAATTCATGAAATTCGATTACATATGACCAATTTTACTTGTATTATGAAATGTATTCACGAATTAAACGGACATCTTGATCGATTGCCCATAATAAAAATTAAATTGATATTCAGCATTTTGTTCAGTGTGAAAGGATTTTTCCAAATCTGACTGGGCAGGCAGATTGATGACAACAGTATGCCAACAGTATGACAACAGTTGCAAAACATGTAAAATATTTCTTCCGTTCACAACTACATAAGGGGGCGCATGGTTGTTTAATCCGAAAGCAATTAAATACCGAAAGCAATTAAAATTTTTTTTGTTTTGTAGTTAGGAACGCAAAACCTTTCGTCAAAGTTATTTCCAAGAATATGTGAAGTATTTCACGCCATCATAGAGCAAAATATGTTTGTCCGCACGATAAAAATCATGCAACTAGACATTGTTACTATCTGCAGCCTAGAATGTTTACTGTGCTGCAGGCAGATATGCTCTTTGAATAATAATAGTTGTGCTTCTAAATGATGTTATAAAAACATTAAAATCTGAGTGCTGTATAGATAGCATTATATTGCTTTAAGAGCGATTTAAAGCCATAAATTACAAGTTGTATGTTCAAATGATAGAACGTATATAATGCATGCTGATGTGCTATATCGCACATTCAGAGTTGCAATAATTGAACCTAATTTGAATCACTTACCATATTGCACCTCAATTGGTTCAAATTATGGAACCTATTGGAAAGCAATGCATTAAACCTAAATAGGTTCATTAAACATACCTTCATAAATCCTCAAAATTCCTATGAAAAGTGTCAACGTGATTTTCAAACTGCTAAATTTGGAAGCTAAAATACCAATATAGCCTACTTGCACACGATTTGAACCATCGAATGAATGTCTTAAAAAAGGCTAAAATACATCATACAATAGAAGTCATTGCTTTATTGTCTATATTTAACAAATACGCAAATTAAAATTACATCATTATTGAAAGGTAAAAGGCAACTAAGTATTTCACTCAACCTGTACATTAGATCTATGTCAATAAAATAAATTGGGATTGCACTCTACACATTCAATGTAACTAATTAATTGGTGCCATTCATACTGTGCAGGATGGCACCAATATTGGCCACAATACAATTCGCACCTTCCTGTTACAACTGTAGTCCATCAGCTATATAAAGTGTAGAAAGTTGCTCATTCAGAACATTATATCGCACATGCACGATTCAACTTTTGTTATTCGTGTGTTATTGATCAACAAAAGTCTTTGGTGAATCTTTCAATTTGTGTTTAGACAAATTACAGGTGTTTATAAAGGTTGCTTACAACTTTAAAAATTCATATCATGAATTGTAATTTAAATACAGCAACATTCTTTGGTCATATGATATACCAATTCATAAAGTTCTTCTTTGGGTTAAGTATGCCTCAACATGTGCGCCTCTGGTGGCAGGTATGCCATTTAACACTTTAAAGCATGTCCATATCAACATAGACAATGGCATTGCTAATTCTGGTCATTAAATCATGGATGCTCTCACTAAAATAGTCCAGGGATGTGATGCCAGAGGACAGAGGAGATCAGGCTTTATATGGGGCCACCATGCACTGCATTCCGTTGCCCAGAAGCTGTCTCGTTTAATGGAGCGGGTTATTATCATGTTTAAATACTAAAAAAAATTTGTGCTGTATCTCAATTAGAAGTCCAGTTATCAATTTATAAAATTATAAACTACCTTACCTTTACAAACACCCTGAATAAGTATTGTGGTATTACGAAAGTCGCCCTAAATGGAACGCGAATAGAAATGTAACATTCGTTCCAAATTTGTTCCGTGCAAGAGCTTCGGATGGATCGACTCGGGTAATTGGAAATCGTTGAACGACCAAAAGTTGAAGGGCGGTTAACGTCATACACTTCAATAAATACAATATTCAGTTGATCAAATCTGGTACAATTAATTTGTAAACGTATTTTCACACCGGCTTAACACACTCAGTATTACTTGTATAGAAATTCTTGTATTAAAATTATTACCTGCACGCGCAGCTTTAACATTACACCTTTAAGACGTTCTACCACTTGCGCAAACGAATTAAGGGAAATTTACAAAAAATGACGAAATGAAACTTGAAATGCACGTGTGAAAAGAAACATGGTTATTATCGATCGACAGTCTCAGTGAAAGAACCTAAAGTAACTTTATATACGTGTATATTATTTATTGAAAAAGAAAACATGAAGATAAATTTCATCACGATCTCTTTATCATTTGTTAATTGACTAGTCTCTAAAACTATGAGCTTAAAAAAAGATAAATCGTGAAACATTTACAAAAGATCTGTGCGATGTTAGGAAGATCACGTGGTTACATAAAACATGACATGTTGTTCACGAAAGGCTTCCAAAAAATCCAAGCTGCACTCTTAAATATAAAAACGTCAAACAGCAACTTAAATGTTGATTAGTAACTTAACTTAACATGCATGTGCGAAATTTGGCAACTTGTTCTCTTTCCCATCTTATATTGAGTCAAAAGTTCGACTAATTTGAGTTGTCTTCCAACTCTTTCCCATCTTATATTGAGTCAAAAGTTCGACTAATTTGAGTTGTCTTCCAAAGAAGTTCCATTTTAAAATAAGATAATGTCAAAATAAGTTGTCATTTTTTGTGGAAACGAAGATGTGAAAGCCGTGAGTGATGCCTAAGGGGTTTCATTAACCCTGCACCTGTCTTAAAATTTGAAAGTGAGTCAGGCATAATGGTCAGACCCAGGATTTTTCCCATTTTAGTGTTATAATGGTGGTTGCACTCACTCGATTTTTCACATGCAGGGTAAATGAAAGATGTTGCGTGTTGATATTTGTCTAATTGGAATTACTATTTACTTGGCACCGGGATTTGACCACCAGGTAAGGGGCCGAATCGTATTAACTCATCTAACAGCTTTTGGTTGTTTATTTTGGTGATAACTTTGGTCAATTCCTTGGCTCATATAGATCAGTGAACAGCGAGTTGATTCGCCACGAGTTTTTCTGTTATGCCGACCCTACTCTGTCAGTGTTACTTTCATATGCCGATACTGACAGTATGAAGGTTACTCGAAAATTCGGATAAACGTCAGAAATGAGAATGGAGCATCAATACATCAGCACTGCATCAATTTCACGATCAGTATTACTTCTGTACAATATATCAGTACCAATAAAAAGCGTGAAATTTAAAAATTTCACAATAGCTATATAAGTACCTTCAGATAGCAAAACATGTGTAGAAAAATGCATGTTTTATGGCTTGTTGGACATCAAATTTGGAATATACTACTAAAACTACGGAAAATTACTAGAAAATTCCCCATTTCACCAACTTTTCACTAGGATAAGAGATGTTTTCATCCAGTTTTATCCATGCAGATCACCAGATTCAAAGAAGACTACCTCTGTTCTGAAGGAGGAATGAAGTTAAGTAAAGGGGATCGTCACAACGAGGTGGGTCCCAACGAAATTAATCTTTTTTTAAATGCATGCATCCTAGATCTTCAAGATTTTTGTTATAGTCACATGAATATCATGCATCAATAACCCCATGAGGGTATTAAAACTGCGCTGGCATTCGAAAAGCTTGGCAAGACAAAAGGCAGGATTTAAGCCAGCTGCAAATGAGGGTGAGTAATTACTGCGAAAGGCAAATTTCAGAAAGTTTTCTGTTTCAGAAAACAGTTTACACCATTGGTTAGTGTTTTGGCAGGCTCATACACCCCTAAACCTTAATAAATTGCTGGTAGGGCCCATGCAAAAATAGTATTTGGTTTTTGTAATTCAAAATTCTGATTCCTAACGAGCCCAAAATGTAACTGGTTATCATGAAGTTCTATGCCTTCATGGACCAACTCCCTGTCCAGACGCACAACGTTGAATTCATGGTGGTCGAGCTGGATTTTTGAGCGTCAGATTTTTGAGCTCGAGTTTGGCTTCCTTGATGTGGAGTTCAAGCTTGTATTTCCACTTGGAATTCCATGCATGTAAATTAAAAAAACCTATCCTATGAAATGTTTTTGAAAAATAAGAAACCGAAAGGACTAAATACTATTCAAGATCTGTCATGCGAAAGCCATGTCTTTAATAATACAAACACAGCGACATTTGTAGACACTTTATGTGTAATGTCCATGCATGGATGTAGAATAGAATGTGGCAAATTTCTCCAATACGGTATTAGTTACTCACTTGACCGCGTGTAATAACATTTCGCATATAATTTATTCCATTATACATGAGGCGTGCATAGCTTTTTAAGCGTTGTACCAGAAATGAAAAAAACCGGTAACATTACCTAATGCCGTCCTAACCCTAGCCACTCCTAAGATTTTCAGGGCTACCATACACAATGGAAATGCTTTGGCCTTTGGCATAACATGGGGCTCGTGTCCCTTGACATTAAATTCCTTACCCTTACTTCCAAATCAGTCCCTGCAAACTGCCAACTGCCAACACCATACATAGTGTGGAAAACCAAGACACATGTTCCCAATCATCACAAGTTACTATTTACAGTGTGGTACTTATCTACACAGTGCTACTTCCGAACACTCTCTCGACTTTTTGGGTTGGGGAAATCAACAGTGCATTTGATAGTCACAGAGGTTTGTATTTGGTATGCTATCATCAAGAACATACTAACACTTTTTGTCACTGTTTGAAATCTGTTTTTTTTATTTGTGACAGATATGTGGAGCATTAGTGCAGCTGAAGGATGAAATTATTATATGGCCGGCTGTACATGAGTTTGCTGCAATTGCTGCAAAATTTCAAGAACGAAAAGGAATTCCAGGAGTTGTAGGAGCTATTGATGGCTCTCATGTTTTGTGCAAGCCACCAAACCATGACAGGGATAACTTTATATCCAGAAAGGGTCAGCCATGTGTTGTGGTTCAGGCTGTTTGTGATGCGGATAAAAGATTCCTTGATATCTACTGTGATAGACCAGGCTCCTTTCATGATGCAAGAACATTAAGGGTCAGTCCTTTAGGAATCAGGTTACAGTCGGAAACCCTCATTCCTGATCCATATTACCATTTAGTTGGGGATTCTGCATATCCACTGTCACTAAACCTTATCGTTCCTTTTCGTGACAATGGTCATCTCACAGAGCAACAGACAAGATTCAACTATTACCACAGCTGTACACGTGTGGTGATTGAGAATGCGTTTGCACTGTTGAAGCAAAAGTTTCGAAGGTTGAAGTTTATTGACAAAACAAATATCGCAGATGTTCCAAACATTGTGGAAGCTGCATGTGTCCTACACAATTTCATTTTAGATATTGAAGGGGTCTATGTAGAAGGGAATGAAATGTTTGATGACCACCAGGACATAGGACATTTTACTGATGACGACTTAACTGAATTGGATGTGCGGGCAAAAAAAACGAGATGCTATAATGCAAATTATTTGCTAAATAATGAACTCATTTAATAAACATATATTTTTTTTTACAATTTTGTTGGTAATGTAAATCTTATTTATTCAAGAATTGTTTAAGAGTTTCGTTCAAATCTTCCAGAACTTTGATTTTCTTGTCCATCTTTGCCTCCAGTGTCTGCCTCCATTCATTGTCGTTCTTCATCTGCTCATGCTGGAGAGCAATGATTTCCGACGCCCACCCTGGACTCTTCCGCTTGCCAAGTCGAAAAGTGGATGGCGTTGGCGAACACGAACTTGTTGGAGAGTTTAGTCGTGGCGGGGTATCTACACTGTTAGAAAAAATAATGTTAGTATATAACCATTATAAAAACTTATAAAACGTTTTCAAAACAAAAACCTGAGAGGGGCACTGCATGAAGAACTGGAAGTGGAAGGCTCTTCATTTACAATGCCCTTAGACAGCATGCAACGAACTGGAACTGCAGTTCCAGTGTGTCCGACAATTTCGTGGATGGCATCGTAGTACACCCACGTTTTCCTCCCTCTGCCAGTTTTTTTGTTGTGGTCCAAAACTCCCCTGCAAATAGAACGTGATGCATATAAAAGTTCAATCAAACAGTGTGACATTCATATAAACATTCAATTACCTGTATGTAATCATGAGATTGTTCCACTTTTTGGAACACACATCCCCTGTGAGGTGTTGACCACATTGCTTGTTCATCTCTTCGGCTATCCGATTCCAGACCTTTGGATAACATTAATAAAATCCATTAAAGGTAAAACAACAGCAGTTTTATGTCGAATTTATACATGTTATTGATGGCATGCACATACCGTTTTCTTCTTTGTTGTTGGCAGTCTGAACATGAACTGGTACTTTTTATATTCATCAATGAGCAGAAGCACCAGCTCATGTTTCCAATGGAATTTCTCTTCTATATCTATAATAAAGGACTATTGTCTACAACGATTTTTTTACTTGCACCAATATTTTCAGTAATAAGACTTACCAGCAGGATAAACCACTTCAGCACCACTGATGTCCTCATCTGTGATATCACTAATCTCAGGAATTTCGTTCCTCAGATGAGTCAACACATCCACCAATGTCAGAGTTCCTAAACATGCCAATCCAAATATATTTCAATGGAATTGACTCTTCAACCAAGGGCAATACAATTTAGACTATAGGTACAAAAACACTAGAGTGAAAGCATGCATACAAATGGAGCCACTATATATGGGTTAGTGAACCCTGTGGAATATAAAAAATGGGAAAAAATACTAAACAATTTTTCAAGCTTCACACTTACCATCATTTAAGTCCTGTTGAATCTTCTCAACAATGCTAAATTCATAAATTTGGCTGCCAATTTTAACCTTTATTCCACATGTGGGTGCCGCCATCTTTTTTCTAGCCAAGTCTTGCCAACTCTAGCCAACTTTTGAGGTGCTAGAAAGTCTAGCTAGCTTAGT